>JANRMT010028187.1:0-12519 GCA_026402145.1 Polypterus bichir lapradei | reverse complement strand
CAGTTATTTATTTGTAAAAAATGTTTGGAATCATGTATGATTTTCGTTCCACTTCTCAAGTGTACACCACTTTGTATTGGTTTTTCATGTGGAATTCCAATGAAATTGATTCATGTTTGTGGCTGTAATGTGACAAAATGTGGAAAAGTTCAAGGGGGCCGAATACTTTTGCAAGCCACTGTATTTTAAAAAAAGTCATAGGGTCAATCCAAGTCACTATATTTATGGTTGATGTATATCACATGTAAACATATTCAGCAACACACATCAAGTACAGGTCCACTAGCAAATAGTTAACATGGGTTTAAATACTGTAAGGGTGACCATGTTTCCAATAAATGCTGGACATCAGTGATGTGCAGTGAGGTTCATGGCTGGAGAGGCACTGACTCCTTCAGAGTCAGATTTACAAATATATGAACCCAAAAGAGTAGCATATTCACTATTCAACTGGCAGCATGCACATTGACTACTGGTTATGCTTCATATCTCATGAGCATTTCTTTACACACACATACAGCAGGTAAGGTGCATATTTGGCTAAGAAAGAACATTACATTTATATTGGCAAGAGAGAAAGAAGAGAGCGCATTTGCTCTGCATCCTCCATGTGTTCTAAATTTGCTGTTGCATTTCCACAATTCATACTCATTCGTTAGAAATGAAAGTATGGAGTGGTGTACAAAAAATGGATTTCAATTTTGACCTTAATTAAAATATTTAGTTTTTAAAAGCTTTTAATTTAATGCTTTAATCAATTTTAATACAGACTGTTCAACAACAGTATAACAAGAAAAACAAAAGAATATTTTATTTAAGGTCAAAATTTAGTTTTTAAATATTAGATTGTTTTTTTCTTAGTCTGATCTCATTTTTTATAAAACTGAAATCCATTTATGGTCTTACCTTTATTTGTAAATGAATTCCGTATGTCTATCCCTCTCCACGAAAATCTCCGTCACTTTCTTGTAAAAGTCCTCCTTATTTTCCTTTAGTTTAATAAATCATAATTTTCCGTTTTGGCAGTCAGTCGGAACAAAAAAATAAAAATAAAAAGAGTGCTGCAGTGCACTTGACTTTCTGATGTTGCTAACTTATTGGCGCCTAGAGACTCTGTGTAGAAGATCAGCAACAACGAGCACCTGTTTGGCTCATATGCGGCCCCCTTCTGTGTGGCACCGTACTGTCTGCCTCACCCTGTGCCTTTTCACTGTGGTTTTATGTTCGATCAGCAAGACTGGATATGTCACACACATTCATTAAAGATATTAGCCAGACTGTAGAAAGTCAGGTGTATAATAAGCATATCTGCAAACATTACATTGCCGACGTATAGAGAGACAGCAACAGGCATGCGCCAATTCCACGTACCAACCCAGTGTGTGAGGGATAGCACAGTCTGAGGTGAGGTGAGGTTTGCCTCTGCTGCACCTCACGTTTCTCCGGTCTTTGAACAGCAAAAGTGCAAATTCAGCGATTTTCATTATAAAAATCATACAGAAAACAAATTTATAGCACAAACCACTGGACAAATTTATTTTATATTATCATTATTATTTTTTTTACTTTTCATGATGACAGGTGAGGCCCTGCCTCCCCTGAATGCACATCCCTGCTGGACATTAATGAGGAAGTAACAGAAGAATTTAATCAGAGGGCTGCAGACAATATTATTTATCTCAGAAGCAACAGTCCTATAGGTGAGGTCATCAATCAGACTAAAAGATATGAGAATTTAATGAGTTATAGTTCAAGAATGCATATTCCTCATACCTGAAGTAAATGGCGGAGTCCCACAGAGATCGATGTTGGGACTGGTTTAATTTATATCCATGATGTAGATGAAAATGTAACTAACAAGTTACTTACATCTGCAGATGGCACTTAACTAATGTGTTGGCGAATAATTTTGAATCAGCCGAACCTTTACAGGAGGTCCTGGGTAGAATGTTTAGTTGAGCAAATACACGGCAGGTAAAGTTCAATGTAAGTAAATGTATGGTATGTTTGCATTTCCAAATGTAAGATACATAAGGGGGTCTCTGAAGCTTGACAGTATGTCTTATAAGAAAGATGCAAGAATCTTGTTGCTCTCCACATCCAGATAATGTTAGATTATCCATTAAAACCATTGAAGATGGCTCCACTGCTGTTTAGTCCTATAATCCTGAAAGTTTTCTGCTTGTTGATGCTGTCCCTTTTGAGTCCCCTTTCTTTCTAAGTAGCCTACTTATGCTTTGTCTTTTCTGATAGACACATAGTTGATAGGAGAGTGCCTCCTTTCTCTTAGTCCATCTTAGCCTCGTTATTTCATTCCCTGATTCAGGGTTGGGGTGGGGGGTTCATCAGGGTATGAGTTCTCTTGCATATGTTTTATAAAGTTCTATTTAGTCTGATATATTTCAATATCTTTAAGCAAATTATCACAAAAAAGTTACATAATATTCCAAGGGAGGTTACTCTTAGTTTACAACACACTGATGAAGACTAATCTGCAATACTGAGTTCAAGGTCGAGTTCCATATTATAAAAATGACATATCCAGTGCTTGATAAAGTCCACACAATAGGTATTTTAGAAACAATGTCCATCCATCCACGTCCATCATTCCATATACCATATTTTAATATATCGATATCGATGCTGCTAATTCATTAGCACCTGAAAACAGATGCATGCAAGATGATATTGTAGAGTATGTAATTTAATTTTACTTTTTTTTTTCTAATTTCTTTTAAAAGTTTCTGAAGCCAAATCTTAGCATCTCAAAATTACGAAAGATAGTATGATGATGCTGTAGTTGCTATTTGGCTTCAGAATTTGTTGTCATGTGTTGGAAAAATGAGAAGAATATTTCTGTAAAGAGGATAACTTTTCTTGTAATGTTTAAGATGTGAACCTTTAAAAAGATGCCTTATTTCTATGCTGAAATACCCTGTTATCATAAAACATGTTGTCCACTACTGCTTTGGCATTTGTTTACCTGATAATTGCTTTAAGTCTAAAGTGTAATTATCTCTGCTATATTGTATTACTTGGCTGTGCATGATTTTGTTGATATCTGCTACCATAATGCATGTATGATTTCAACAGCTGTTACTAAGTTATATGCACATGTTTTGCTGTTATCTCCAATTTATGATGTAAGAAGCGTGAGATGAAGCATCTGATTTTAGAAACACAATTTTAATTTTATGAACTTTGGTTAATGGCACAAGAGCACTTCTTACTTCTCCAGTTCCTAGTTACACAAGCATGCCTCAGTGTAGCCTCCTGACTTTAATGGCAGAAGCGCATGAGCTCTGAAAGCACTTTTAGGAGATGAGAAACGTCATGTCATTTTCTAACCACTTAATCAAGACCAGGGGAGGGGGAGGCAGTTTGCAGGAGCCTATCCCAGCCAGCAAAGGGTGCCAAGACAGGAACAAACCCTGAGCAGGATGCCAGTCCCTTGTAAGGCAAACACACACTTGTGCCAATTTAGCATTGTCAATCCACCTAACCTGCATATCTTTGGACACCAGGAGGAAACCCACACAGACACGGGAAGAACATGCATTCTCCGTACAGGGATGCAAACCCTCATCTCTTTACTACTGCACCACAGTGTCTCCCTCACAAAAAATATAATTGTTTGAAAGACAAAGTTGTCTTAAAGACAGGGTGACCATATTATACTTGTGTAGTTGCATTTTTCCAATATTACCAAAGTTCAGAAGCTCTACCATACAAAATGGGATTCAGCAAAAGCCTGACATGTCAAAATGATTCCACAGACAAAATATCTTTGTTTTAAAAGCTTTAGTAAAAATTCAAAATAAAACAGTTCACACAAAAAAAAAAAAAAAATGAAAAAGCAAAAAAAAGAAAAGTTCTGTTTAAAGCTTAAAATTAGTTTCATTTCTAATCGTTACAAATCACTTCTAAACGTTTCTGAACCATTTCAAAATGGTCAGAAAACTGTATGCCTATCCCATTTCTAACCTGAAAATGGGTCTTTTTTAAATCCCTGTGCACTGGGACGTATTCTAAACGGCAACTGACTCAATTATCACACTGTATCTTAATTATAGTCAAAAAGTTTTATCTCATACTAACTTACAGGGGGAAAAGACTATACCATTGTCTATGACTATGAAAGAAATTTATATTCTACTAGAGGGGCAAGCCCCCCTGGCACCTTTGGTGCCCAACCCCCAGTTGAGGCCAGTCTGCCGCTCGTGTTGTGAAGTGGGGGGTTGAACGCACCTCAAGGAGACGTGGTCACTCCTCCGAAACCGCCTTCTTAAACGGTGATACAATGGGAAATAAATACAATTTTTTTGCTCGGTCAGCTGCTGGCTTGCTGCTGCTGCTGCTCTACCGTGTAATCTGCATCTCACACGGTGCTTCGAACATTTAAAATCCTGTACAGCAGCTGTCCTACTCTTTGTCTTTTATTTCTGGCCCTCTTGGTTAAGTTTTGTCTCGCGGGACGTTAGTTCTTGATATTTTTTAGTTTATAATTTAAAAACGGAATAAGAATCTGAAAATCTAAATTTTGATAAATTCTGAAAAGAATGACACCAAACATATATATGCAGGTTTTAAAATAAGCCAGATTTAAAGCATGACATAAAATCGTTGCACTTTTAGGCTTAGGATTTTATATATAGAGAGTAGATTAAAATGCAGCAAACACTAACTGAAAGCATTAACTTTATAGGATTGATTTTTACATCTTGGATTAGCTTTATAAGATCAGTTTAAAAAAAATAAAAAAGCTAACCAGAGGAGAAGACAGAAAGGAGGAAAAGTCAATTCAAGAATGCCCAGAATTATGGCTGTCACTTCAAAGCAATGCAAGAAATGGGCAGTACCATGTTGTTTGGTGTTCAAACTTTATTTTGCTTTTGATTTATGGCACGGTCTATTTTAACATATTTTGTTTATACCTGAGGGGAAATTAACTTTTTGCATGACCATTATATGTCAAAGTGCAAGGTCAGCCATTATACAGCCACTTCTGGAGCTATGTTCAGTTTAAGGACCTTGTTAAAGGGCCCAACAGATTAGGATCCCTTCCAGCAGTAATGGGATTTGAACTGGCAACCTTCCAGATACAAGCACAGAGCCACCACTCCATCTCTTTGACATATAATACATGATACATACATAATACATACAAGTCACATTATCCAGGTGGGTGCTACACATTGGTGGTGGTTAACCCCTTGTTGCCTAAATTTATTTACAATTATATTAAAAAAGAAATGATTTGTGTTTTTACTGTCAAGCATATGCTAAATTAATTGGAGATTGTCAATTTGAATATAGCACACAAGTGAATAATAAGCTGGTATGTATTTTTATCTTAGTACAACTTTTCTCAAATTTGGACAATTTCTTGAAATTAGCAGCCAAAATCCATGTACACAGCTACACCAACACTTTGCTTCCATCAGGCAGATGTAGTTTCCACTACCACTGCTAGATAGCATGACCAGTGCTTCCAATACGATCCTTGGTATGTATCAAGTACGCATCGACCGGCATTGGCGGGATACATACCCCACCTCAGCTGTTTTCAGGCCGGAAGCAGTTTGAAGCGATTTTGCAAGAATCGTCTACAAGGGGGTTAAAGAAGCTCCCTACTCTCTATGTAAAGCACTTTGAGTAATATGAAAAGCACTATGTAAATGTCAAGAATTATTATTATGATAAATGTGTAGCTTTTCTCTTGCCTGTTATGGTGTTCTGCCTAATTTCCTGAGGTTACAGGAAGGGGAATTGCTGAACTACAGTAGCCGACAGTGAGGTAAGAGTATGGGATTTGAGGCATTCTGTTGAGGTCTACATAATAAAGATTAGAAAGGGGATTAGGGTCACCCTAGAAACCTCAAACGACAATACATCATGCAGATAATAAACTAGTGATTAAAAAAATGTCTTTAAACATTCACTTTAATTGTTCCCTAACACTCCTGGATCGGCTAAGTAGGTTTAAAAATGAATGGCTTAGATTTGTTTTATGAGGTGCAGGATGGAGTCATAGGTGCTCTCAGTGGACTACAGAGGAAGAGTATGCATGTTCTGTAGAAGTGGGTTGATTACGGCATGTAATGTACAGCATGTGTCAAAAAAGATGGTAGAAGCAAGAAGGTGTCTGAAACAGCATACATCTCGGAAGAAATTGCCATCATGTACATGTAAAGCCACCCAGAGCATTCTGTTCTGCAATTGTTGTTTTGGGACCTGTTTGTTCTGCTTAATGGGGTATGTGAAAAAGTGACATCATTATGTTAGAATACGTGAAATGGGCAGGAACTGATGTGATTAAGCTTTGAAGTACAAGCTTTCAGCTGCTAAGTCTCCATTTGGTGACATCACCTTGGTCTATGTCCACTCTTTCATACTGCATACCTCATTTTAATACATCTATATTTTATGAGTACTAGAAAGTAGATTTGAAAGGTAGATTATGCAAGAATTGGGTTATTTTATTTACTGAAAGGGCTTATTCATCACTTATAAACTTTTATAATGGAAATGTCTCTTTTAGTGAAAGTGAAAAAGACAATACACAAAAATATGTCAAAGACAGCTTAAATTCCATCAAAATAATGGAATAAAATAAGACAATGTACAAGAAAAGCATGTATTAGAAAACTAAATTCCATATATAAATTTCACCCTCAACATGTACATCCCTCACTGCAGCCAAAAGACCGTATACACAAAAGATAATCTCTTTATCATTATCTCCACCATTTAGGGAATTGGTGGCTTTCTTGTAAAGTTTAATATTGGTAGCTCGGAACAACTTCAAAGACACTGATATTATGAAAGTGAACAGTTGATCTCCTGGTCTTACTCTTACCAAATCATGGGTAGTTGGTTCCACTAGGTGGCAGGATTAAGTCATGTCATGTAGAATGCAGGATTAGTAATTGCATTTTAAAAAGACACCACATTCAAGCTGTCGGTTTTCTTTGTCACGATTAATCTTCATTAAAATGTACAAACTTCAAAGAGAGGCTGGCAACATCTGGCAAGTGGGTAGCTATAAAAGTAAGCAAAACAACAGACCACCTTTACAGTTAAAGATATATTATCTGATGTAGTGTATAAGGCAATAACAGTTCTAAACGAACAGGATAATATTTGTTCATGGATTTTAATTTATCTTTTTTTGTGCGTTTCAAATTAATTTGAAAATGTTTTGTTGGCTGTGACCCAGTACAGCAGACATGCATACAGGTGATGAGTCTGTATAGCCTGAAAAAACATTTAAAGGATACAAAAATAAGGTAGACTCTATCCCACAGAAGCAGGCATCAGTCATGACAACAAATTTATTATCATTGTAACAAAATCTGCTCAGTGTTATGTGGTGTGTTTCATAGCAAACACTAGCAAAACATCCTGTTAAAGCAGATAACAGAACAGTACACGTGCAAAAAGATAGTACAATAAACAACTGGCAGAATGTCAAGTCAAAAGTTTAAAGTGAAGACTTATTAAATGTGGGACATTTACAGGTCTTCCTCTAATGCAATGTTAGGTTTTGTATTCTCTGCGGTTAGCTAGTCTCAGAGAGCCAGGCATGTTTCTCCAATGACACGTCCTGGAATAACCCATTTAAAAGTGTGTAGTGAATAGTGGCGAAATCCTGCACTGCAAAGGCTACACCCACAGGGCTTCTTCCTAAAACACCCACTCCCAGTCTGTCCAGTCAGTACATTTTAAATCGCCATCGGGGTTTCAGGGACAGAGCAAAAGATGGTGCGTATTAATTAATTTGCACGTTGTAATGAGTGCTGTGAAAGTGCAGACAGACAGACACGTAGACTACTGCAGCTGCTGGGCTCCACATGTTTGAGAAATGCCTCTGTCTGCTATATCTTTCTTGTCATTTTAACTATTGCATCAGTATATGACATAATAACAGCAAATAAAGTTTAGATAAGCAATGTGGTCTATGGTTACACAGCGTGTTAAAACGCTTTGGCCATTTTGTCATAACACGTTTGCATTTCCAATTAGATAATAATTTTAAATTTCTTTAGTTATTTGTGTAGAATTGCAGTCCGAAGGTTGATTCTGTGCAGTCTCATCTGTGCATCTACTGGTGCTGTTATGCAGATATGTTGATTTGGGTGTTTTAAGTTGTAGCAGTGCCACATAGGTGGTTTCATTTGTTTATAGGCGTGTCTTGTTTGCTGTTTGTTGAGTGTTAATAATAACACATTGTGCAGATTCCTGTTTGAAAATATGGGGTCTTTAAACAGGTATGTACAGATGTGGAGGGGCTTATGGGATTTGTATTTTTGGGTTTGTAGGCAACTGTGCACATAAAACCAGAACAGAAGGATGTGGCTGCACTTTTTGATTTGCTCATATTCTGATTGACTTCATCTTTAGCAGCAGTTAAACCCCTTTACCAACTGGAACGGAGGTAGGTTCTTTTTTCCCCAATCCAGTTTACCGGTGCTCTTTGTGAAGCCCATTTATCTTCTGGACTCTGATGGTAGGACTGTGTTCTCTATCCATGTTCCAGGAAACAGTTTACTAATGGGGAGTACTGTGCCACATCTGTCCATCCATTAACCGGTGATTGAATTTAAAGATCCACCTTCATCACCTACTGTAAAGACTTTTTCCAGGACAGTAAATATCGTCAAGGGGTTTGTTCATGATGTTCGTTTTGTAGTTTTGTCATCACCTTTCTTGGTTGTGTCTATAATTAGTTGTTATAGCTCGTGTGTGTATATATATATATATATATATATATATATATATATATATATACACACAGCATATATATATATATATATATATATATATATATATATATTAGACAGTGTCTATAGACAGATGCTAGAGGCACACTGATAAAAACACAAATGTTTTTATTTTTTTCTTCACTGCATGGGAAACGTATTCCCTGTTTCCCACAGGCAAAACATAGTCCCACAAGCACAATAGCACAATACCAATAAATTGTCTTCTTCTCTTTTCTCCTCTCCTCTACTCCTCCTCGGCAAACTTCGTCCACCTTCCACCGGCTCTGGTTCACCAAGTACTGTCCACTGGTCCCTTATATAAGGCACCCAGAAGTTGGGCAACGAGCACCTGAAGCACTTCCAGGTGTGGTGGAAGAACCACCCACACGGGCTCAGAAACAGCTGCAGTGCTCCCTGCCAGCGCCCCCAGATCCCAACAGGGCTGTATCAGAGTCCATCTCCCTTGAAGCCCTGCGGGAGTCCAAGGTATGGCTGCCACCCAGGGGGACTGTCGTCTAGTGTTTCGAGGGAGGTAGTGTTCTGTCCACACTGTCTCCCCTTCCATAGCAGAGGTATCCTGGCTGGGCAAGAGCCCCACTCATCTATGACAATATATATATATACTGAATATATATATATATTTATTTATTTATATATATATATATATATATATATATATATATATACACACACACTAATAAAAGACAAAGCCCTCACTGACTGACTCACTCACTCACTCATCACTAATTCTCCAAGTTCCCGTGTGGGTAGAAGGCTGAAATTTGGCAGGCTCATTCCTTACAGCTTACTTACAAAACCTGGGCGGTTTCATTTCGAAATTCTACACATAATGGTTATAACTGGAAGCTATTTTTCTCCATATACTGTAATGGAGTTGAGCTGGATGGCCGTGGGGGGTGGAGTTTCGTGTAACATCATCACGTCTCCCACGTAATCACGTGAACTGACTATCAACGCAGTATGTAGAAAACCAGGAAGAGCTCAAAAAAGCTCTGAAGAAAACATGCATTATATAATTGAGAAGGCAGCGAAACAATAAGAAGCGAGCGACTGACATGTACAACCATATTCATGAGTGCTGCTACTTCGTAAACAAAGCATGGTGTAAACCTAAAGTTTAAATTAGGTTCATAGACAGGCTGCCGCTGGCGTTTGTAATTTAGTGCCTGCCCATATAAGGCCGTCTGTCAGCGGCAATCCAATGGAAACACTGCTGCTAAATATTCACGGGTGAAGGACTGTGCTTATGCAGAGGAAGATGAGATGGTCAGGGTGGTGTTTGGCACAAACTCAGTGAAACTGCGAGAGAAACTTTTAAGTGCCGGGTCTTAGCGAACATTAAATACAGCCATGGACATCGCACAAGATAGCACCAGCACAGCTGGGAACCTTTGATGCATGAACACCAAGCGGCTCACGTGAACTGACGCAGTGCACAGACAAAAAGCAACAGTTCCAAAGAGTGCTGAACAAAAACCGAATTACACAATTGAGAAGGCAGCAAAAAAATATGAAGCGTCTGATACATACAAGCATATTCATAAGTGCAGCTACTGCGGAAACAAAGCACACGGTGGAAAAGTCAATGTCCCGCTAAAGGAAGACAGTGTAAAAAAACCCCGTGCATGCAGTGTCTCACATCTCAGATAAAGAGGAAGACAAGCTGTTTATTGATGCAGTGAGAAACGAATCGAATGAAACCTGTTATCTTTACAACGATTGACAAACACGGAATGTAACTTGAACACAACACATTGTACAAATACGAACCTGATTGAAAGAAATAATGATAATCAAATCCTTGATGACAGCAACACTCAGTAACACTCACAAAACAATTACTGTATATTGACAATCATGTTACATTATTTTTAAAATGTTCCCTTTTCTTTTTCATAACTTCTTTAACACACTACTTCTCCACTGCGAATATATATATATACCCCGATCTACATACTCTCAAATAGACAAGCCACACGCCGTGGCGCAATTGTAGAGGCTTCGCCTCTAGCGCCGACATACGAGGTTCGATTCCCGAGAGGGGATGCACTGAGTATGTACGCGCGCTTCACAATTCATTTTACCCTCGCATCCCCTTGGTTTGAGACGTATGCAAAAATATGCGGTTAACGCAGAATCATGTTACATTTTTTTTTAAAATGTTTCCTTTTCTTAGCACAAGCACAGCTGAGAAGCTTCGATGCATGTACTCCATAACGCGTTAAAAAAAATAACGTATTTAATCACACTTTCAAATCCAAGCAAAGGGGAACTTTTGTCAATGCATGATTTCCTGGTACATCGATTACATTGATACACACATCAGAGCTACAAAAATGTTAGAGTCGGAATAAAGCGCGTTCCTACGACTGATCGGAAGAAAATTTCATTTCAAGAGACTACCCGACCGAAGCCTTGATAAAAGCATGGTTTTGTGCACACTGAAAAGCAAGCAAAATTAGATGCATTACAGAAAGCTGACTTTGTGGCTCTTACTGGGGATCATTGGACTTCCGTGACCGTTAGTAATTCTAATTACATCTAATTACAAAATGTTCAATGATCACACTGTTTTAGCCTAATGTACAAAATAATTTTGGCTAAGGTTACTCAGAGTTTAAAGATTAAGCTGGTCAAATTACCTTTTATGTTTCTGACTTTTATTTTTTTAAGAAGAAAAACTGCACTTTATGTTGAAATTTTGGTTATTATTATTTAAAGACAATACCATTCTGAAAATGTACTTAAAGTACTTAAACTACCTCTTTATTTTTAAGTCTGCCCAATTTTAACCAGGGATGATATTTTTTGTTTCTGTTTTGAATTGAAATGCACTTTAAAAGCATTTTTTTTTTCAGAAATTAAAAGAGCTTGAGTTTACAATATTCATGTCCATGTCTATTATTTGATTCTGTCGCCCACTAAAACCCTTTTAAATTAAAAAAAAAAAATTTGCGATTTGGGGCAAATTTTCATGTGTGATTACATACGATTAATCAAGATTAATTATTACACAGCCTCTAATTAATTGGATTAATTTTTTTAATCGAGTCCCACCCCTGATATATATATATGTAGATTTGTATATATATGTGTTTATGTATATGTATGGGCGGCACGGTGGCACAGTGGTAGTGCTGCTGCCTCGCAGTAAGGAGACCCAGGTTCGCTTCCCGGGTCCTCCCTCCGTGGAGTTTGCGTGTTCTCCCCGTGTCTGCGTGGGTTTCCTCCGGGCGCTCCGGTTTCCTCCCACAGTCCAAAGACATGCAGGTTAGGTGGACTGGTGATTCTAAATTGGCCCTAGTGTGTGCTTGGTGTGTGGGTGTGTTTGTGTGTGTCCTGCGGTGGGCTGGCACCCTGCCAGGGATTGGTTCCTGCCTTGTGCCCTGTGTTGGCTGGGATTGGCTCCAGCAGACCCCCGTGACCCTGTGTTCGGATTCAGCGGGTTGGAAAATGGATGGATGGATGGGTTGGAAAATGGATGGATGGATGTACTGTATATGTATATATATGTGTGTATATATATATATATATGTATATATATGTATATGGATATATATGTGTATATATATATATATATATATATATATATATGTGTGTATATATATATATATATATATATATGTATGTATGTATGTATGTGTGTATATATATATATATATATATATATATATATATATATATATATATATGCCAGCAACACTCATGACAATGACAAAACAATTACATGTCA
>JANRMT010028174.1:175241476-175265854 GCA_026402145.1 Polypterus bichir lapradei | reverse complement strand
CTGGCAACGAATCTGTCATGAAGATGTCCAGCACTTTTGAGATGAGTAGACTTGCACAGCTGGAAGCAAGGAGGATGCAAAGGAAAGAAGCAGCAAGACAGCTAGCCAGTGGTGTTTTTACCTGTGACGTCTGCAGTAAAACCTGCAAATCCCGAATTGGCCTACACTAACAGAAAACTACACACCAATAACGAGATCCGTCATATCGATGGCTCAGTCCATGATACATAGGAAGTAAAAATGTTAGGTCTGAATACACAATGGGTGGTCTGAAAATCAAAGGTATATCTTATGAGAAGAATTTAGGAGTCATAGTGGACTCTACCAACTTCCCGAGAGTGTTCAGAAGCCATTAAGACGGCAAATAGAATGTTAGGTTATATAGCACTGTGTGGAGTACAAGTCCAAGGAGGTTATGCACAAGCTTTGTAATGCACTGATGAGGCCTCATTTGGACTACTGTGTGCAGTTTTGGTCTCCAGGCTACAAAAAGGACATAGCAGAGCTAGAAAAGGTCCAGAGAAGAGTGATTAGGTTCATTCCAGGGTTATACAGGATGAATTATGAAGAAAAATTAAAAGAGCTGAGCCTTTTCAGTTTAAGCAAAAGAAAAGTAAGAGGTGACATGACTGAAGTGTTCAAAATTATGAAGGGAATTAGTACAGTGGATCGAGACTGTTATTTTAAAATGAGTTCATCAAGAACACAGGAACACAGTTGAAAATTGTTAAGGGTAAATTTCACATTAGGAAGTTTTTCTTTACACAGAGAACCATAGACACTAGGAATAAGTAACCAAGTAGCGTGGTAGACAGTAAGGCTTTAAGGACTTTCAAAACTAGAATTGATGTTTTTTTAGAAGAATCTAAGTGGATAGGACTGGCAAGCTTTGTTGGGCCGAATAGACTGTTCTAATGTCATAATGGACAAATATAAACAAGATAACGAGATCAATAAAATATTTTAAGTTGAATAATTGAATGTTTTGCGCATATGGAGTGAGAGCATATTCTATGCATGGCTGCTTTCCACTCCTTTTCAGAGATATTAAGTGAAAGATCCTTTCCCCACTGGACCCTAGGATCTTTGAAAGGAAGATAATAATATATAAAAACATATTAAAGTGAGATTCTGTCTGAGTTTTCAAGACTGATCAGGATTTCTTCTGGAATCGAAAAGGGTGGGAGATGTGGAAAACCGGGTAGGTTCCTTTTAGCAAACTTTCTGATTTGAAAGTAGTGGAAATATTGTGTTGATGGAAGTAAAATTTGAAGCATAATTTCTCATAAGATGCAAAGAAATTATCAATATACAGTACTCGAAGTGTTTTAATCCCGGACATTTTCAAAGATTAAATACTGTGTAGGTCTGAGAGGGTGGAAAAAGGTGCAACATAAAAAAGCTTCTCTGCTTTAAAGCATTTCCTGCATTGGTTCAATACTCTGAGTGATTGATAGACAAATGGATTATTGGTATATTGACTTTGTATTTACTGGGTCACAAAGCTGGGTATATATAGAATTACAACAAGGTTTTATTTCTATTGCAGACCAGGCTTGTATTTATTCATCAATTTGTGTCAATATCCAGGGGTTTTATCTATGAACGGTGCGTACACACAAAAATGTTGTGTATGCAAGTTTCCACACTCATGTCATTTATGTTGTAAGGTGTCTAAACTTTTTTGGGGCTCCCCCCAACAGGACGACATGCGGAAAAGCACCCCAAAGTGTAATCGCCTTGTCTATGGAAGATAGCCATTCGGTTGCCAGGGCAACCGTGAGCTCCCACCGATGTGCCAGCTCGCCGCGAAAACAAATCCAAAAAGATCACGGTCACGCTATGAGCACCTGCCATCAACGGGTTATGCAAGGAACATTATAACTGCAGGGAACAGTATTACTTGGCCATTAACCTGGCCACAACCTGCCAAAATGCTGTGTCTGCGTATAGGAGAGTGGTAAACCCCGCTACAATAAATTACTGTGCTGTTCCTGTTTTAAGCCAAGTAAAGTTTGTTTTGCTAAAGTACTGAGACTCAGCCTCATGTTTTGGGGTGCAAGACAGGGACTTGTTTTGCTTATCCTTCACAATGAAAAATAAACACATCCAGCTGTATATACTAGCTTTTTCTGGGTATGAAGAGATGCAGAGAGTGATTTTTCTTTCACAGTGGGTATTAGGTTAGTTTTGCAGATTTTACTAAGACCATCTTCAAAAGAGACTAGGAAATTGATACTAAAAAAAAAAAATTAGACATCTGTCTATCATTTAAGACTGAACAATTTAATGTAAATTCTCAAGGCTGTCAACTTTCTTAAAATTAGACTTTTTCTAATTATGTAAAATGTTTGTTAATAAATTGACTTTTAAAGCTTAATATTTCTTTTTTAGAAACAGGTACACAATGGTTTGCTCAAGAAGACTGGGTTAGATTCTGGGGCTGCTCGGTGTTTAGTTTTTATCCGTAACAAGGTCTTTTCCAGGTGCTTGGGTTTTTCTTCCACAGAGAAGGACATTCAAGTCATTTTTACTCTGGATTGCCTTCTTCTTTAGAAAGTAACAGAGGCATATTATGATTTGGTAAAAAATTACATGTTTTATAGCTATAGTAGGTTCTACTGTACAACACAGGCAGATTCTGCAAATTTTGGTTTTGCTGGTAATGGGAAAGTACCAAAACCACCAAAATTAAAAATAATACAGTACCAGCATTTTAGTATTTTCAGAACTGGAACAAACATGCTTTCTCTCAATCACCAAATGCCCCACTCACTTCCGATGTACTTGTGATTTCACCGGCCTCTACCTTATTGCTTTGATGTGTTGAATGACGTGGGTCATGGGAAGGCAGCTATGAAGAGTGATGCAGTCTGAAGTGTGGCACAATTAGGAGTTATTGAAGGACCCACCCCCTTACTGCTTAGATGTGGAGCAATAGCATGGCAGTACAGGGAGACTGCAGTAGGACAGAGGGTTTTGGAGTTATTCCTTATTTGCTTTGGACCAATTTGGCAAATAGTACTGAGGTTCCAAAAGCCGGTATCAATAAAGAAGTCAGGATTTTAGTACTGATCCCACATTAGTATTAGGCTACCTGTGGCATTTGGGATTAGGGAAGCAGAGATGTGTTATCGGGCTGCTGAATTGATCGGCCATTAATAAGAACAAAAGGATTCAGACACCACTTGGCATAGTCTTGGCAGTTACGTACTGAAAAAATGCATGGCTGTTCTAATGTTAAGCAGGTAAAAAGTATGGAGATGATTCAAAGTCTGAAATTTGCATTTGGAAGCTGTTGAGTTCCAAAGGGCTATCAATGCAAGTAAAACCATCATTAGGCTGAGAAAACAAAAGAAGCCTATCAGAGAGATTCCAGTAATATTAGGAGTGGCCAAATCAACAATTTGGTACATTCTTGAAGAATTCTTCAAGAAAGGACTCACTGGTGAGCTCATCAGCGTAAAAAGGCCTAAATATCCACAAAAGTCAGTAGATTGTTCAGGAAAACCCTCTTCACTACATCTAGCCAAGTCAAGAACACTCTCCAGGATGAGAGTGTATCATAATCAATATCTTCAATCAAGAGACTACATTTATATTCATTTCCATATCAGATGTTTTTATCCAAACTGACTTACAAAAAAGGTCAACATAACAGAGTAAACATCAGTCTGGAGGATTGTTTGGGAATAAGTGTTAACATGATAGGTTACAAAACTGAGCATCACAAGTAAAGAGTACAGAACAAAAAACAAGCTAGTTATAATTCTTAGGTTGCAAAAGTTAATAGTTAAGATCTCCAAACAAGAGGGTCTTCAAAGGCTTCTTAATCACATTGAAGGAGTCAGCATTTCAAACTGAGGTGAACAGCTCATTCCACCAGTCCATAGCTACACATGAAAAGAGTCTGCATTAAGATTTGATACCATGCATAGCTTGCATCACCAGATGTCATTCATTAGCAGACCTGAGAGGTCGAGAAGTAGCATAGAACTTCAAAAGTCTGCTGTTAACTATCAAAATGAGTTCTGAATAGCTGTCAATCTATGTCTATGGCTGGTTTAAATGAGTGTCTTGACAATTCCATTGGTAAACGGAATCAAACGTTCGGCACAACCCTTTGCATTCCGATAGTGGAACAGGTGGAATTAAACTACTTCAAAGTCAAAGTGAACTTTATTGTCATCTCAACCATATACAAGTATACAGATAGACGGAATTGCGAAGCTCTGGGTCCACAGTGTAACAACATGAAGTGCAAATAATACATTAAAAATAGAATTAAAACATTTAAATTTAAATTTAAAATTAAAACACAAACAAGACAAGACATTGTGCAAAGACAAGACAAAGAAGTAGCACAATATTGACGTGTAGTTAGTAATATGAACATTGATGCAAAGTATGGTATTTGCAATCTAGATATATAAATATAGTCAAGATATGTAATATAATTAATAAATAAATAACAGATATAGATAATACAGAAATTATCAGTGTATGATAATAGTTGTTTAAGTCATGTGTAAACAATGACAGGTCAGAATGTTTCACAGCAGAAGGATATCAAGAGTGTCAAAATACTTAAAGGTCAGTATGAGATTTTCAGTTCTTTTCTACATGCACACTCATCTTTGCAGGAAAGTGGCTTGCATGTATAAAAGTTCTGTTTTTACAGGTGGTTGAGGCAGTGTGGAAGATCCCAGGTGGCAGCATGATGTAAAGGAGTCTAACAGCTTGGGGGTAAAAACCATCCTGCAGCCTGGCAGATATGGCTTTGATGCTGCAGTATCTTCTCTTGGATGGCAGAAGTATGAAAAGTCCATGTGAGGGGTGTAGGGGGTCCTGCATAATGCTGCAGACCTTGCGGACACTGCATTTGTAAAATATGTCCTGTAGTGAAGTGAGAGCCACCCCAATAATGTTCTCTGCTGTCGTCACTATCCTTTGCAGGCGCTTGCAGTCGGATATGTTGCAGTTGCCATACCAGACAGTGATGCAGCTGGTGACAACACGCTCAATGGTGCCTCTGTAGAACATGGTGAAGATGGACGGGGGAAGACTTGCTCGCTTCAGCCGCCTCAGGAAGTGTAGTTTTTAAAAAGTTTTTAAAAAGAAATAAAGACCCTCCCAAGCATTAACTTTCATTTGAGGCTCAACACCACTACCAACGGTTTATTGTATTGTTTACTTAAGACGTATTATGTCATTAGCTTTATGTAAACAACAGAATTAGCCTTCAGTAGAGGTGTTTTGTTGCACAAGTTTACAGTGCTTTAAGCAAAGTATTTGCTCAAGTCACTGTATCGCTGAACATAAACTTTCAGGTCTACATTTGCATTTAACTAATTTACTCTTGAACAAATGTATGATGAAACATGAGATAAGGAATTCTGAATAAATATTGTTGCAAAATAACATACTGAAAAGTATATTCGAACAAAGACCATCATGTCTCCTTCCATTCAACACCAACAGAATGATAAAAATGTAAATAAATGCTGAAGTTAAAGGACCCATAGGAAAAATTACAGCTGCTGACATATAATTTAAAACATTTACTATTGTAATTACAATGCATACATATACACTCTCCGCTCTCAATTTCTAGTAACCAACTACTCTTAAAATTTAAAGGACAACTGCCCTGTGTTCAGAAATCATCCCACGAACCAAGAATATACACTGAGAAACCCTGATGGGAACACATAAGTCTACAAAAGAGATGAATTCCATTTAGAACATGGAGCTTGTTTTGTGATAATCTGTCATTAATTTCTGTACAAAGCCTTAGAAGTATTTAATCAAAATCTTTGGTTTTATTGCAGCAGACTGTCTTGAAGTAATTTAATTAAATTCTAGGGATTCAGATCTCTCATGGGAAAAAAGCCGGAACTAAACTTGAAAAGCACGCCTGTCCAAAGCTGGAAAAACTGACACTAGACCCCACTCATACCATTCCAGTTCACAATCAGTAAAAAACCTAAAGGGTATGTCTTTACTATGCAAAGTAGAAGGTGAAGTAATTAAAAGGGTACAGAGTCTCCTGAGCAAACCTATTATGACAAATGAAGAACAGGTAAATGCCATAGTGATCCACACAATGATTGAAACCAGTGTCCTGGAAGCAGCAGCAATATTAACCACTGTGAAAACTTATTTTATTTCAACTAGCTCTAAATTTGTGCTCATCTCTAAGATTATAAATGGAGGTGTGGAACTGAAAAATAAATGGAACTGAACATGAAGATAATTCTGCTCCTATCTAATCTAATATTACTAAAACTACAACAATGTCACATCTTTCAAGAGCACATTTCAAAATGCTGTACTTTCAAAAGCCAGATGTCATATATAGTCTAACAGAAAGCATATACAGGACTTGCTAATGTCTTATTGTTAACAACCAGTAAAAGATAATCCAGAATTTCAAAGCCCATCTTTACTTCACAGTTCTCACACGCCTCTAGGAACTCCCACTCTTATACAACAAACTTCACAGTTATGCCATTTACAAAGGCTGTCCTCAGCATCCATTTTCAAACAGTGGTTTTTACATATGAAATCTCTCCTTTGAGCCCTTAATTTGAAATTAAATGTTTGCATATGTTTACTAACTCTACTGCTGCCTCTAGCAAGAAAAATCTTATTTTCAATGCTTTGTTCTAATACTCTCCAATACTCACACATATACAAAATTCCACAATATAATGTCATTTTATCTAGATTTAGGACAATGAACAGAGTGTTATCTTTTCTCTCTATGCTTGCTGAAATTCATAAGGATACATTAGCAACAGACTCTTTGTGGTAAAACTCATGCTAGATTAGAGTTACCTTTCACCCTGACAGCACGCATTTGGATTGTGGGAAGAAACTGCAGCTTTACAAAGGAAAATACTTATAAATCAATTTGGAATCAAAGCCTACAAAGAAGCATCATCCCCTGCACCAGCATGCAGCCTACACTTTATTTCTACATTTTTCATTGTAATTTAAATCAGTGTTCAACTTTACACCACAATGCCATATAATAATCATCATCGCTACCATACAAGAGTCTACATTACATAACACAAACAGCTGGTAATCAGCTATGTTAAAGCAGTAGCATTTAGTCACCTGGCACAAATTATTAGCCTTTTATGCATTTAAGAAACAAATGTGCCAGTCTCATGCTGCCTGGAGAGAAAAAAAAGATGTGTGACAGAAAAACAGAAAAAACACCTCCTACAAAAGATTTAACAGGACAAATTAATCAGCTTTCCACTTTACAGCTATAATGGCACTAATGTTTCTGCATATGATTTATACACAGAAACAAATAAAGATATTCAGATCTAAAATAAATACTGCATATGTTTTTCCAGAAAGAGAGAAGACTCACTGCTTCATTCAGTTCAATGAACCTTGTAAATTTAAGGAACATAATATGGCATGGAAATATGCTGCTGTCCACTAAAATGCAAACAACTAGAAATAAATGCTATCAAATTTATACAAATTCATTGGCATGCTGTCTTTTCTGTCCAAATATAACATACTTTCTTCTGAAAATGCAGAATGTGAAGTGTTTTATGTCCAGTTACATTTGTTAGCTATAGTACATCTATATCAAACATTGTTAATGATCTAGCACAATGTATATTGGTCTAGAAGTCAACTAATATAAAAATGGCTCTTCTTTGGTAAAGTCCCAGACACAATCAGCATGTTTCAAATTGTTACTTTTGTTCTCTAACAGTAGGCTCCTTATTATCATCAAACATATATAGGCACATGGATGGGAGAGAGAATTATGAGGTGCTGATGGCACAGTGCTTGTTTTTACTGTAGGGCCTAATTTGTGAGTGGCTATACCTGGTTTCATTACTTTAATTATTTTTTGCCATGTCCTCTTCTGTGCTATAGCTTGACTCAGCATATTCTCTCTGTTGAAATTTTTTTAGCCTTGTTGCTGATCCAGAATATAGAGATGAGGAGCTACAAGATATTAAAGACGAGGGAAAAAGAGACAGAAACTGGAACACGTGCTGCATGAATCTATGACAAGATTCAAGATAACTGGAGTTTCAAGCTACACACATGGAAAATGCAAAATAATATCTGCATTTTTAAGCAAGAAAAAAAAAAAACATGGAAAACATGGCAATGCCCGTGAACTTTCAGAAGAGCTAAATTACTCCGAAAAATTTTTCCACGACAACTGCACCACACTTTGGCATAGCAGCTACCAATCTGGTTCCTTTCGAATGGTTGCCTGGTTGCACTTTTCTTGACATTGCAGAGGCGATAACACAGGTGGGTCACCTGTACTGAGTAGAGAATGCAAAATAAGTGGGTCACACAAATGCCTTTATTCTTACAACCTTTCCTTTACAGTTGTACAGATGTATACAAAACAATAGCTTACATTTACAGACATGGTAGTGGCACCTTGCACCTAAAGCAATTAAAAGAAAATATGTGGCACATAGTCAATTTGTACAGTGCAAAACTAGCAAAAGTGGAGTTTAAGGATCAATTAATCTACAATAAATCATATCAAAAGGCAAATTCCATCCTTAAGTAATGACAGCATAGACTTTCTCCTTGTACCAAACAAAAATGCACTCTCTTTCTAGCACCTTTGCTGTATCTACTTTTAGGTCACCCTCTGTACTAGCAGGGGTAATAACTCATGACAGCCTCTTTCTGCTGTCAAAGGTTTGCCCAGAAGTTCTCCAGCTGCCAATATCCAATTTCCTCCTACTATTTAGGCCCACTCTTATAAGCTAAAAGATAGTAATATATATACACCAGCCCAGTCCAGTACTGCCTCCTGAGTCCTAAATCTAACACTCACAGCACAAGTACACTATATTGCAAAAGGTATTGGGACACCACACCAAATCATTGAATTCAGGTGTTCCAATCACTTCCGTGGCCAAAGATGTATAACATCAAGAACCTAGGCATGTTAAATATTCCACGGTCAAATGTTAGTGGTATTATAACAAAGTGGAAGCAATTGGGAACAACAGCAACTCAGCCACAAAGTGGTAGGCCATATAAAAATAACAGAGTGGGGACAGCACATGTTGAGGCGCGCAGTGTGCAGAAATCACCAACTTTCTGCAGAGTCAATAGCTACAGACCTCCAAACTTCGTGTGGCCTCCAGATTAGCTCAAGAACTGTGTAGACAGCTTTATGCAATGGGTTTCCGTGGCCAACCAGCTGAATCCAAGCCTTCCATCACCAAGTGCAACGTGAAGCGTTGGACACAGTGCTGTGAAGCACACCGCCACTGGACTCTAGAGTAGTGGAAATGTGTCCTCTGTAGTGACAAATCACGCTTCTCCTTCTGGCAATCCGATGGACAAGTCTGGGTTTGGCAGGTGCCAGCAGAAAGGTACTTGCCTGACTACATTGTGCCAAGTGTAAAGTTTGGTGGAGGGGAGATTATGGTGACGGGTTGTTTTTCAGGACTTAGGCTTGGCCCCTTAGTTCCAGTGAAAGGAACTCTTAATGCTTAAGCATACAAAGCTATTTTGGACAGTTTCATGTTCCCAACTTTGTGGGAACAGTTTGGGGATGGCTCCTTCCTGTTCCAACATGACTGCGTACCAGTGCACAAAGCAAGGTCTATAAAGAAATGGATGAGCTAGTTTGGTGTGGAGGAACATGACTGGCCTGCACAGGGCCCTGACCTCAACCCAACAGAACACATTTGGGATGAATTAGAGCAGAGACTGCGAACCAGGCCTTCTCATCCTTCTCACCGCACAAATGCTCTCATGGAAGAATGGTCAAAAATTCCCATAAACACACTCCTTGTGGAAAGCCTTCCCAGAACAGTTGAAGCTGTTATAGCTGCAAAGGCTGGGCCAACTCCATATTAAAGCCTATGTATTAAGAATGGGATGTCATTAAAGTTCATGTGTGTATAAAGGTAGGCATCCCAATACTTTTGACAATATAGTGTACCTCTCAGGATCCGGAAGCAGGAAAGTGTTTATAGAAGGCCCAGCTAGATTAAGTTAGGGAGTAGTGGTCTTACTGTATTCAGGTTGCTGTGAGATTCATAATTGACATCAGTACTTTTACAAAATCACTTCACTATCAAACTGTATTCAGGCCAGGCCCAAAGCTACAAATTCTTCAAGAATGTCTTAAGCCCTTTTCTTTGTGATGGAAATATAACAATCTGCAGTCATACATGCTTTTATAGTCATAACACAAATGAGTCAGGATCCACTTGGCAGCACAAATCAGCCTGTTTCTTGTTATCACTTTTAGGGATGTTGGCTTGCTGGACATAACCTTCAGACAGCAAATTATGGGACATGGAAGTAAAGCCTTAGTGGCAGAGAATGGAATAATGCTGTGTCTCACTCACTGGGCAACTGAAAATATGGATCACGATAATCAAAGAAGTGAATAAAAACCATAATGCCCTACATAAAAAACAAAAAAATGTTACAGTAATTACTGTAATATATAAGTAAGAGAGGTCAAAAATACTTAGAGGTCAGAAAAAAAAGAAGCCAGGTAAAGCATAACCAAAACTATCAAAAACCCTGGGCAAAAGCTGAAAACAAAAGGCTAGCCAAACCTTAAAAACAAAACTCCAGAAAAACAAGATTTTTATAAAGGCTACGATGCACACTGTTGGAGCCCTGAACATCATCAATGCCTCATTTTTATTTCCCCTGTCCTTCCCATCATGAGATGTCTGCATATCTGCAAGCAAAACAAGCTGATGGGCAGAGTCAAGGGAAAAAAAGCAAACAAAAGCAAGAGCCAGGGGCTGAACCTATGTACAATCCTGACAGCAGACCAATCCATCAAATAATCCATCCTTTCTCAAATCCCCTTATTCAGATTTAGCATCCTGGAAGATAGCTGCCTATGACAGATTGCATGCAAGTGGCATCGCCAGAGTTTTGTCTAAACTCTTCTTCCTTGTTTTTTTTTAAATTTGCTGTACAGTATGCATCTCAATTTCCCCATTGGATTATTATTTTTTTTTTTACTAAAAGTTAAATTAATCTAAGACCAGGGACCAATTTGCTAAAGCTCAAAATACAGTGGACCATTTAACAGTCACTTAACAATGTAATTCTATGTTATACTTACCATATTTATTTTACTAAAGATATTTATATGAAACATTCATTTTTTATGTTTCTACAAAATCACTAGCACCACTGACACTACTTTTGGAGTTGGGTGGTATTTGGTTTTCAATAACTATCAATTTTTCTTGTACTCAAAACATGGTCTAAAAAAAACACCCCTCTTTTCTCCTACTCAACAATATTATCAGTCCCAACTCATGTCTTATAAAGTAGCTTTCTAAATATTATTTTTCACAATTCTGCTGTTTTGCTTCTTTAACGCTCACATTTTCTTTTATTTTTTAAGAAATGTGAACATTTCAAATTAAATACTATCTATAGATAAAGGTGATATACAGTGGGTACGGAAAGTATTCAGACCCCCTTCAATTTTTCACTCTTTGTTATATTGCAGCCATTTGCTAAAATCATTTAAATTAGTTTTTTTCCTCATTAATGTACACACAGCACCCCGTATTGACAGACAAAAAAAAGAATTTTTTAAATTGTTGCAGATTTATTAAAAAATAAAAACTGAAATATCACATGGTCCTAAGTATTCAGACCCTTTGCTGTGACACTCATATATTTATATTTGTGTGGAGTTTACATGTTCATCCTTGAGATCACCTTCATTTTAGTCCAACTGTGTTTGATTATACTGATTGGACTTGATTAGGAAAGCCACACACCTGTCTATATAAGACTTTACAGCTCACAATGCATGTCAGAGCAAATGAGAATCATGAGGTCAAAGGAACTGCCTGAAGAGCTCAGAGACAGAATTGTGGCAAGGCACAGATCTGGCCAAGGTTACAAAAACATTTCTGCTGCACTTAAGGTTCCCAAAGAGCACAGTGGCCTCCATAATCCTTAAATGGAAGACGTTTGGGATGACCAGAACCCAAAGATCACTTTGGCTGAGCTCCAGAGATGCAGTCAGGAGATGGGAGAAAGTTGTAGAAAGTCAACCATCACTGCAGCCCTCCACCAGTCAGGGCTTTATGGCAGAGTGGCCTGTCGGAAGCCTCTCCTCAGTGCAAGACACATGACAGCCCGCATGGAGTTTGCTAAAAGACACCTGAAGATTCTCTGGTCTGATGAGACCAAGATAGACCTTTCTGGCCTAAATTGTAAGTGGTATGTGTGGAGACAACCAGGCACTGCTCATCACTTGTCCAATACAGTCCCCACAGTGAAGCATGGCGGTGGCAGCATCATGCTGTGGGGGTGTTTTTCAGCTGCAGGGACAGGACGACTGGTTGCAATCGAGGGAAAGATGAATGCGGCCAAGTACAGGGATATCCTGGACAAAAACCTTCTCCAGAGTGCTAAGGACCTCAGACTGGGCCAAAGGTTTACCTTCCAACAAGACAATGACCCTAAGCACACAGCTAAAATAACGAAGGAGTGGCTTCACAACAACTCTGTGACTGTTCTTGAATGGCCCAGCCAAAGCCCTGACTTAAACCCAATTGAGCATCTCTGGAGAGACCTAAAAATGGCTGTCCACCAACGTTTACCATCCAACCTGACAGAACTGCAGAGGATCTGCAAGGAGGAATGGCAGAGGATCCCCAAATACAGGTGTGACGAACTTGTTGCATCTTTCCCAAGAAGACTCATGGCTGTATTAGCTCAAAAGGGTGTTTCTACTAAATACTGAGCAAAGGGTCTGAATACTTAGGACCATGTGATATTTCAGTTTTTCTTTTTTAATAAATCTGCAACAATTTCAAAAATTCTTTTTTTTTGTCTGTCAATATGGGGTGCTGTGTGTACATTAATGAGGGAAAAAATTAATTTAAATGATTTTAGCAAATGGCTGCAATATAACAAAGAGTGAAAAATTGAAGGGGGTCTGAATACTTTCCGTACCCACTGTAAATACCACATTTCCATTTTGTAGTCCATTTCTTAATTTAAATTCAAATAAATATAAATTGTACATATGGAAAAGATAAGTACATCCCTACAGTTATCACTTACTCAAATACCTTGTATTAGAATTGAGTGAACCAGATAAAGTGCAAATGATTACATCATTACGGAGGATCATAGAGAAACCTGTCTTATTTAAACCTCAATTTCATTTGGATTGCTCTTTGCTGCCTAAGTATCACCATTGTGTTGAAGAGTTACCATGCCTAGACTGACAGAGCTCTCTGAGGCCTACAGAAAGAAGATTACAGATGCCTAGGAATCTGGGAAATATTTAAAATTATATCCAAAGTGCATGAGACTAACATGAGAAAGAGGTTGCCAATATTAGATCTACACAGAAGGTGTGACAGAAGGAAAATTTGTCCAGAAAAATATGAATACATAAATGAATACATACATACATACATACATACATAAGGGTAAGAGTAAAGTATGCCCATGAAACCCTAGGCCAAAACCAAGGCTTCTGGAACAATGTGTTCTAGATAGATGAGGTAAAGATAGAGTTATTCAACCACAATACCAGAATCACTGTCACAGAACCCACTACGGAGTTCTTCATTGTACCAGAGGGTACTCAAGGATAATATCAGACCATCTGATAGAAGATTGAAGCTCAGCCAAATCTGGATCTTGCAATATTACACTGTCCCCATATATACCTGTAAATCGAAAAATAAATAGCTGAAAAGAAGGAAATGGAATCGATTGCATCCCATCTGAATCCCATTACAATGCTGTTGGGGGGTTTGAAATGGGCTAAGCATGTAAAACACCCCTTAAACATTGAACATCTGAAAATAATCTGCATGGAGAAGTAGGAAAAACGTCCTCCCAGTTACTACTGGGACTGGTGGCTCTGAGGCTAGCGATCTGCACTGGCAATCGGAAGGTTGCCGGTTCAAATCCTGTAAATGCCAAAAGGGACTCTGCTTTGTTGGGCCCTTGAGCAAGGCCCTTAACCTGCAATTGCTGAGCACTTTGAGTAGTGAGAAAAGCGCTATATAAAGGCAAAGAATTATTATTATTATTATTATTATTATTATTACTTGAGGTTGTTTCTGCCAAAGGGGAAAGAGCCAAGTGTTTAGAGCCAAGAGGGTACTTACTTTTTCCACGGACAGAAATTGCTGGCTTATTTTTAATAGAATAAATTATTACAAATACACTTTTCTTTTTTGATCAATTACATCACATTTTTCAAATTGTAGCAATCATCAGATGTAACAAAAAAGATATCCTTTAAGCAGTTGGAGTAAGAAAAAAATCTATTGTATAGCTATAGTCATGGACCAAACTACATGCTTTAGTTTAAAGAAGGCATTCTTACAGTCTAAATAAGAAATCACTCTATCAAATGTATATAAATTCTATAAGCACTACTCATCGAATGCACCATCACAAGGAGCTTTATACATTTCAACAAACAGATACTGAACCAGTAGCAAAAAAAAATCACTTGCCTGAGTTTTAATCTGTTTTCCTCAATTTCAAGCGTAGCTCAGCAACAGTCAATAAAGGCAGGCCAGAAGTATTTTACTAGTACCTAGTGACCCTCGTATAAGGGCTCGTTTATACTTCAGGCTCAGAGCGCGTACGCGCCCGTATCATGGCTGCCACGCGTTCCTAGTGTTCATTTGATGCGTCCTCTGAGGTCGCATCAGGTCCTCAGAAATTAACGCGACGTGTGCACAAGTTGCAGTACCAGCAAAAAGTCGGGGGGCACAGTGTGCTAAAAGTTGGAATGTGACGTCAGAGTCTCTGGTTACTATCTACATGTGACAGAAAGCCGCTTTGCGGATCCTATGAGATCGGTGTGCGCGCTTCGATGTTTGATGAATGGTTTCATGTGGTGAAGCAAAATCCTGACATACAGATGCATTCGTGGTGCTTTTATATTCAAGAGTCGCATATTCACGATTGTAATGACATAATACACTTTAAAAGTCTCCAGTGTTCTCCCCAGAAATTTTTTCCAGCCGGGTGGCAGGAAAAAGTAGCCGGGTGGAGCGGGACGGGGAAATTTGGTGGTGGGGAAAATTAAATGTGCACTATTTTTATTAGTTAATTATTATTAATTATTTTCCAATGCTCAATATGACTTCCTTTTTTAAGGTTTGACACTTGTGCCAGAATATTTTTATTAAATTTAAGAAGTATCAAATTCAGGATCCTGCAACCCTAACAAAAATTTTAAATAACAATTGTTATGACATAAACCAAGAGGCACAATTATTGTCGCTGTCGGGAAGAAAAGTGAAAACAATGAAAAAAAAAGTACGGGAAACCTACTGAAGAAAAATAAAATATTCTTCAAAACCAACTTGCATATGCAGAAGGTGTCTTCAGTTAAACATATATTCTTCTTTTCTTCCTAGAGGCCCAATTGTCTGCAGCTTTCCCATAATCAAAGTTCCCAGGATCTGGGCTCTCCAAGGAGATCAGTATGAGATTATTTAGTGTGCTTTGATTTGTGTGATTTCTCAAACATGCCTTGATCCTTTTAAGGGCAGAAAACCCCCTTTCATATTCAGCTGTGCTCACTGGGATTACTAGCCCAATATGAGCTAGTTTGGCTAAATTTGGAAACGACTGTGAGCTCTGATGTCGTTGTCATTTTTAGTAAAATCTGTTTTTGACTGAAGTCTTTGTATGATTGATTTCTGATCATTTTTGACTCAACTGTCCATTCTTGCCTGCTACTTTCAAATTTTAAAACTGGAGGGCTACCACTTTGGAGTAATGATCGAAAAGAATTTCAGCAGACTCACTTAAATAGTGAGTTTCTGCATTGAAAACTTTTGAAAAGCTGGAAATAATTGGCATGTCAGGAATCTTGCATCTAGATGGCTGGTTTTTAACAGAAATCCAAAATATTCCCCAGATTGAGCTGATACTAGATGGCTGTCTCATAACTCTGCAGTACAGTCAATATGACAGTGTATGAGGAGTGTCATAGCTGTGCTGGAAAGAGAGGCCACTGAATGAAATGACAGCACAGCTGAAGGATTAAGCAGATGTATTAAAACATACAATTTCCTCTCTGATGATGCTTTCAAACATATTACCTTTGTTGTCCAACTTATCTAAGGCTTGGCAAAGGCAAGATGTCAATCTTATCTCTAGGTATTTATCATATATTGCAGTTTTGAATGACATTACATCACTCTTTGTATAAACAATGCAGAGATCTGACCATTCTTCTGCCAAACAATGATGAAGGCTTTGAAAATATCTTCCAGGAGTGTCTTTCAACTCTTTGATGGACAATTTAAGCCTGTTGGATATTCAATGCACACTTGCACTACAGCAGGGCAAGATATGAACAAAAAAAGGAATGGAAGATGGGTCACTTTAACAAAACCCTCAGCAATTCAGTGACAAAACTTTTGCTCAGGACACAGTGTGTGCTGCAAGAGTTTCTGCACACTTTTTGCAATATGGACGCAGGTCCATATATGAGCAAATATAAGAATGGCGGATGGAGTCACTTTAACAAAATCCTCAGTAATGCAGAAAAAAAACCTTTACCTCAGGAAACAGTGTGTGCTGCAATGATTTCTACGCACTTGCAATATAGACGAATGTCCGAATATGAATATGAGCAAATATAACAGCAGCAGATGGGGTCACTTTAACAAAACCCTCAGTATAAGCAAATATAAAAACAGCAGAGGTAATCACTTTAACAGGAACAGGAACCACAGTGATGCTTAAACAACTGTATATGTGTATAACTAAATATATAACGCGGATTTTTCGCTGCTTCGCGGGTTCTGCGGACAATGTGTCTTTTTACTTCCTGTATATGCTTCCTCAGTTGCTTTGCCCAGTTGATTTCATACAAGGGACGCTATTGGCAGATGGCTGAGAAGCTAACCAATCAGAGCACGCAGTTAAGTTCTCCTGACTGAGAAGCTAACCAATCAGAGCACGCAGGAGCTATGCAGTGTTAACCAGGAAGTCTCATCTCGCTCATTCAGCATCAACGTGCTTCGCTGTGTAAAGAGTTGTGCTCTTTAGTGTTTATCTTTGTGCATAGTCAAGCCCTTCATTATGGCTCCAAAACAATCTGCTACTGCTTCAGGTGCCGTGCCCAAGCGCAAGAAGAAGATGTTAACGATTGCCGAAAAGGTAAACGTTTTGGATTTGTTGAAGGCTACGATTCTTTTTATTTAAAAAGTAGGAAAGGAATATAAGATCTACGGCTGCAGCGTCCTTTTAACCAGGGTGCAAAACGAGTTGTAAGTGGATGTAATAAGGCAGTAGTCTGGATGGAATCTGCTTTAGGGATTTGGATTGAAGACTGCCAGAAGAAGAACAACGGCAGTGCTACACAATCGCCTGAAGTGGCTCCTTTACAAGGGCTGTAACGCTCTCCTTTGTTGTGCAGTAAAATTAAACTCATTGTTATCGGACAAGTCATCGTGTCATTGTTGGTGAGTAACCATAATTAATTTTCTTCTTACAGTGCTTAGTACATGTACGTACGTTTAGTGTCACTGTACACACATTTACTGTATACTATTTTTCTTGCATTGTACGTATTTATTGCTGGTGACCTGTCTATCGTAATGGCTGTAACATATGTGATATCGGAGACACTCAATATCTTTAAAATAATATTTAGGTTTTACTGTATATAAACAGTGTGTTTATATACATAATTTCAATGAATCTTACCTAATATCTAAGAGAATACAAAGGGATTATGCTGTATAACTCTGCGGGGAATATTTATAAACAGTGCGGGAGAGTTTATAAGGGCTTAAAATATATAAAAATAACCATACAAACATATGGTTTCTACTTCGCGTATTTTCACCTATCGCGGGGGGGGTCTGGAACGCAACCCCCGCGATGGAGGAGGGATTACTGTATATATATACAGTATATATCAGTAACGGCATACTGCACAATAACGTGCAGTGAAAACACTTGACTTGAGCATTCCTAGCTTTCATACTCTTTCTTTGTCTTTGTTTAGCATTCGTTTGCTCAGAGGTTGATGCGTTTGCTGCTTCCTGAGCAGCTCTTCTTTTCTCCACCATAGCAGACCGCTGCTTCTCTTCTTTCGTCTGCATCTTTTCGCATTAAAACTGATTAAGTTATTTTTTGTGTTGCAATTACTTAGTACGTTTTCTTTAACTTTTCACTTAAGCTTGCACTCGAGTCTTCAATCTGCCTCAACAATGATTTACGAAGGTGGTAGGGAATGAGAACGGCATCCATACACATATACAGTGGAACCTCGGTTCACGACCATAATTTGTTCCAAACCTCTGGTCGTAAACCGATTTGGTCGTGAACCAAAGCAATTTCCCCCATAGGATTGTATGTAAATACAATTAATCCGTTCAAGACCGTACGAACTGTATGTAAATATATTTTTTTTAAAGATTTTTAAGCACAAATACAGTTAATTACACCATAGAATGCACAGTGTAATAGTAAACTAATGTAAAAACATTGAATAACACTCACACAAACACCCAGGCTCCCTGCTCAGCTGCAAGCGCAGGCTCGCTCACTCTCAGCTGCACGCTCTCTTTCTCTCTCTCTCTCATTGCAGCAGTTCGCGCTATAGCCTTGCAAGCCAATCGCTGTATACACATTTTTTTTTTTTTTTTAATGACTTTTAAGCACAGGGAGAAAAAAAAAAGGAACATTTGAACAAATCCGAACTTTATTTAAAAACCAACCACAAGCAACCAAGAAAGTAACATTACAGGAGTTCGCGCTATAGCCTTGCAAGCTGATCGCTGTATAAACACTTTTTTTAATGAGTTTTAAGCACGGGAAAAAAAATTAACATTTGTAAAAAGTGAAAAGTAACACTGCAACAATTCACGCTACGAACCGAAAAATGAACATTTGAAAAATCTGTAATACAAACACCATAAACCACCAAGAAAAAAAACCTTGCATGAGTCGAGTTCTGGCATGAAGTGAGGAGGAACTGGGTGGGGAGGAGGTTACAGTTTTGAGGGAGAGTCTGGCTCCGCGATGGAGGGATGTTTTCCTTCAGGTGTTTTATCTCTTGTGATTTCTTGGGTTTTTGGTGTTTTTAGCTGTTTAGCTGGTGGGAGCGAAAGCCTCATGCAGCCATTCCAAAAACAAAGTCCTTGTGACCCAACCCTTCGTGTTTGCCCTCCACATTACTGGCAGTCTGGCTTTGTTTACATTGTGCTGCTTGAAAGCAGGAGGGTTCTCAAATTAGTAAATGAGTAAACTGGTAAACAGTTTTTCCACCTCTTCCAGCACTTGAGGCCTCTGCCTGGTTAACGTAACTCCTTTTGCAACATCAGCTGCTTTAATAGATTCTTTCTGCTTTAGAATAGTCGAAATCGTAGGTTTTGACTTCTTGTACTCGGCGGCAAGATCAGTAACACGAATGCCAAACTCATACTTTTCAATAATTTCTTTCTTTACTTCGATTTCAATTTTCTGCAAAACTTTGTTCTCACCACTCTTCACTTGCTTAGAAGCCATGGTTAACTGCAAAAGCACACAAAATACTGTAGAGCACAAAGAGATCACAAGTAAAGCACGCACGTCTGACTGAGAACAATGAACAGGGAGCGGCTCAACACGTGCTTAAATACAGTAATCGGCGCGTACGAACTGAAAGGGAAATGAAATAGAGCACAAAGAGTTCACAGCGAAAGCATGCACGCACAAGCACGCAGGTCTGACCGAGAACAATGCAACACGTGTGGAAATCATCAGCGCGCACAAACCGAAAGGGAAACTGGCTTGTCTGTATACCGAGTGTGTGGTCGTGAACCGAGGCAAAAGTTTAGCGAACTTTTTGGTCGTAAACCGAGTTGTACGTGTACCAAGACGTTCATGAACCGAGGTTCCACTGTATATATATTGGTTTGCTATGTACTGAACAAGAACACAGACTGCACTGACACCGAGAACAGAGACGTCACTTCCTGACGCCCTTTTTCTGATATGACAGGCTGATTCCACTAGTCTTTTTTTTTTTTTTTTATATCAGTCCTCCTCTTGCCCGCCCACCTCCACATCCTTTTTGCTCTCTCCGTCCCCACTATTACCATGTACAGCCCCCTCTCGAAAGCCAACCTCCCCATACTCTTTGCTTGTGAACTCCACTGCGCCTCATCCCCGTTATTAGCTTGTTCAGCATTGAGTGATTGGCAATACTGTATCCCGCTCCGTGCCTCTCCCACTTGTGATCCTGCTTCTAAAGTATTTGCCCACCTGCCCGCTCGTCCCTTGCCATCTCTGCAGATCATTAATCTGCCTGTGCAATGTCATGCAAGATGACAGCAGGGCGCCCGGCTAAAAGACGCTAGGGAGAAAACTGGTCTCACATACCATCTTCTGTGCCATCTTTTTTTCTAGGGCTTTCTCCGGTCCTGACAGCAGCGGCAAACAGCAACAGATCGCCACACTAAGCACATTAAATATGATATTCCAACTGTCTGCACATTTAGAATCCTTAAATTTATAGTTGATATAACGTTCATGATGAAATGCATTAAAGTATGTATGTTACATTTTACAGATAAATCGGTAATTTCATTTAAATAATGAATACTGTTAATAATTACACACATGGAGGTGACACAGTGGAGGAGCGTTAGTGCTGCTTTCTCGCAGGGAGTCACATCGCTGATATTCCCTGCCTAGAGTTCACATGTTTTCCTGCTGGGTTTCCTCAGTGTGCTCCGGTTTCCTTCCAAGGATATGCAGATTTGGTTACACTAAAATGACGCTAGTGTACGTGAGTGCTTGTATTCACATTGCGATGAGTTGATGCCTCGTCCAGGGATTGTTCCCGTCTCATGCCCAATGCTAGCTGAAATGGACAAATCCCTGGACTGATGGATTTAATCATTACACATCCTTTTCAGAGATATTGCGGTAAGGTGTCATCGGAATTTAATGGGTGTTCCAGGCAATTCACAATACAGCGAAGCCAAACCTGTTCTCACCGTGATAACATTTCACACTGCCACCTGGTGAATTCCTCCAGATTTACGTAAAGTACGCGCGCAAATATAAACAGTAAAATGCTTGCATAGCATGCGTTGCGTGAAATATAACCCGGCCTTTATAGCTTACATTTTGCTAAGCTTTTGATGACAGACTTGCCTCAACTCCTCAATCATTGGTCAAGAGATATGTATTCAATTCAAAAAGTCCTTCCCATAAGACTTTCAGTTGCCTTTTTATGTGCATGAGAGTAATTCGGAAAGTAACTAATAATATATCAGTAAAAAGCACATTCTGAGCATACACCTAGATAAAGGACATGTAGATTATGAGACTACAGTAATGTGACATATTGTTTTTTCTTTTGCCCATGGAAATCATGTTCACATCATTTCATATTGTACAATACTTATCCCTATTGTCTTCTATTATGTCATAAACACCTTTCTCTCCATTCTGCATTAAAATAGGACATTTTTTTTCTTTCGTGAGCAGAACCACAAATTACAGTGGGCATTGGGTAAGTAACATATTAAAAAAAAATCACCTTTGGGTGGAGAATTCTTTTAAGCATTAATATTTTTTTTGTCTACATTTTACTAACAGCAGCACTGTTCTAAAGATATTTATATTTGTGCAAACCAAAACTTTCTCCCCTTGCTCAATAAATCAAACACTCTCTGGTTTAAACACTCCATTATAAAATGTGAAAATGTCTCTGACTCAAAATATTCTGCATTTGAAAAATTAATTTAGTTGCTTGTCATAACCTGGTTAACCCATCTACCCTTTTATTTTACCACCAAGCTAATTAACCAAGCAGTTTCTTTATACAGAAGCAAAAGACAATGATTTGTACTTCACAACCACAATATAAGCATAAAGATAAAACATTTTTGGCATTTTTCACTTGTCAGATGAGCATGACCACACTGGCATTGACTTGAACTCCTTGACTTAAACGCCTCATCAGTAATTTTATTTTGTGACACTTTTCAAGTAACTGCTGTAAATGACTGGTTAAATGTATCTGCAGTAATTTACTGATAAAAAGATCTTTTTCTGTATGTTCATCTAAATGAAAAAAAATCAGCCCAGGACATGCAATTTATCCATTCTATTTATTTTAGAAAGTAATTTATATCAAAAAGAAAACAAAAAGAATGAATGTCTACACATAACCTTTACTGTCATCCATGCCCTTGAAATGAATCGTAAATCTGAATATAGGCCTTTATTTAACAACCAATGCAAAATATATTACTTTTTTTCCAGATAAAGAAACACAGACTTAAAAAAAAAAAAAAAACAGCAAATCGATTAAGTACTGTCTGTCATTCCAGGCTTCTCTAACCAAGGTAAAGGTTCTTCATGTTTAACAGAAATTAAAAAGATAAATATTTTCATGTCTTTGTAGAAAAGTTAAAACTCAAAAGTAACCCAACATACTGCCAAAAAGTCAGCTGGCAAATTACCTTTAAATTTCTGAAGAGGCATTTTGGACTTGTAAATACCAGTCTTTGATTTCCTTCGGCTGCTGCCATTAGTGACACTGAAAAAAACTCTACAAGCATTAAGAGTGCTCCTCAGCTATTACTGTCTCTCACAGAGGCAACTATTTAGGAAAAAGACCAAGATTAATTATTAAACTCCATATAAAGAATTCATAAACATGCCCTTAGTGCTTACCTTTTTATGGATAAGACTTAAATATAAATAGACAGAGTGGTGACTCTGAAGCTAAGGATCTGCATGGGTTGGTTGTTCAAATCACACTACTGCCAGAAGGGATTCTACTCCAGTGGACCCTGGAACAAGGCCCTTAACCTAAAAATTGTTTCAGGGATGCTGTACAATAGCTGACCCTGCGCCCAGACTCACAAAGGTCATGCAAAAACACACTTTGCCCACAGGTATTAATATAGTGTTACAAATTCTAAATATAGGATTTATGGGTATTTATTTGTATTTATATAAATATAGCAATAAGCAACATGTTTCTTTGCCTTTATGCTAAAGCCACAATCAGTTAATCTCTTGAGTATCGTACACACATGTATGTATGTTTTATATATATATATATATTAGGCTTGGGTGGTAATACGGTAATATGGTATCCTGCGGGATCTAAAAATAGCAACGGTATCAATTCCAATACCATTATACCATCATAAAAACAATGCACTGACATAGGAGACAAAGATTAAATATTAAATATAATTTATTTAATGCCTAAAAATGCGTATGCGTGGTTGTCATCACGTAACAGCGTGGAGGAGAAAGAGAGAGGTGGGGAAAGATAGCGAGTCGCACACCAAGTGACCTGGTATCGAAAAAGAACACAACTTCTGCAGTTTGGCATTATTTAAGGGTTTCGACCGAACGAGAAGGGAGAGGCGGTAAATACGGAGGAGGCAATTTGCAAATTGTGCAACAAAAAGGTGACCGCGAGAGATGGAAATACTTTGAACCTAAGGACGCATATACGAAACCACCATCCACCCACTGCTGCAAGGATGAACCCGAGTTCACTCAGTGCAACAGTTTCAACGCCTCCCGATGCAGGACCAACAACATCTAGGTCCACCGCCAGTACGCAGCCGACGATAATGGAGGCCTTCGGGAAAGCAACAAAGTACAAAAGGGACAGTGTCCGTTGGAAAACCTGTACTGATGCAGTGACAAAATACTTGGCGAAGGAAATGGTCTCTTCCCACACAGTGGGAAAAAAAGTCCTTTACGGACATGGTAAAGGTCCAAGATGCCCAGCACGAGCTGCCAGGACGGAAATATTTCTCACAAACAGCCGTCCCACATTTATATAGTAAAGTTAGAGACAATGTTCAAGTGCTGCTGTCAGCGGCAGACAGTTATTCCTTAACAACTGACATGTGGTCATCAGTTAACATGACACCATATATGCCTCTGACTGTCCATACTATTACACCTGACTGGAAACTTGACTCCAAATGCCTCCAAACTACGTATTTTCCTGAGAGTCATACAGCGGACAATCTTGCTGTTGCGCTCAGAGCTGCACTTCAGGAATGGCAACTTGACAAGAAAAAACTTTCAGCCATAACCACTGACAACGCTGCCAACATTCATGCCCCAATCAGGTCCCTGCATTGGCCGTGGCTATACTGCTTCGGTCACAATCTAAACTTGGCTGTCACAAATGGATTGCATGACCAAGGCAAAAAACCGAGCGCGCCCTCGGACTATGCCGTAATATTGTCGGGGCCTTTTCACACAGCTGGCAACGTAAGCATAAACTCCACAAGAAGCAAGTGGACTTGGGACTCCCAAAACATAGTCTCATAACGGTAAGCATAAAACGTGCAGAGAGTTCCTCAGGGGCAG
>JANRMT010028174.1:175207761-175231476 GCA_026402145.1 Polypterus bichir lapradei | reverse complement strand
ATATATATGTATGTATATATGTGTGTGTGTATATATATGTGTATATGTATAGATATGTATATATATATGTTTATGTGTGTGTGTGTAAATATATATATATATATATATATATATATATATATGACAGCAACACTCATCACTCACAACAGTGACAAAACAATTACATTGACAATCATGTTACGTTATTTTCAAAATGTTTCCTTTTCTTTTTCATTGCTTCTTTAACACACTACTTCTCCGCTGCGAAGCGCGGGTATTTTGCTAGTGTATTAAATAAAACTCCTCAATGATATATGATGTGCTAAGCACATTGTGCTTCCCGAGCGGTGCTTGATTGTTTGCTTTTCTCGGTCTCTCTCACTCTCTCTGACATTCTCTGCGCCTGACGGAGGGGGTGTGAGTAGAGGGGCTGTTTGCACAGAGGCTGTTTGCCTAGAAGATAGGGACGCTACTCTGAAAAATGCTGAAAGACTACCTTCACATTGCTCCCTTCTTTGCGACTGCTTTATCGCGGTGCGCATACTTAAAAGCCCAACAGCACATATTGATTTTTTGATTGTTTGCTTTTCTTTCGCCCGCTCTCTCTCTCTCTCTGACATTCTCTGCTCCTGACACGCATTCCTTTGAAGAGAAGATATGTTTGCATTCTTTTAATTGGGAGAAAGAACTGTCATCTCTGTCTTGTCATGGAGCACAGTTTAAACTTTTGACTAAAGGGTGTTATTTCATGTCTAGAGGACTCTAATAATGTTAACAGTCTGGGAGAGTTTATAAGGGCTTAAAATATATAAAAATAACCATACAAACATATGGTTTCTACTTTGTGGATTTTCACCTATTGCGGGGGGTTCTGGAACGCAACCCCCGCGATCGAGGAGGGATTACTGTATTAGATTTGACAATGTCAAGCATGTTATATTAAAGATAATGCAACGGAAAAAAAAACATGAAAGGAACGACTGCCTTTTTTTTTTTTTTTTAAAAAAACACATTCCTTTGTGATAACATTACATGTGACCTTCAAATCATAATACATACATAGCAGGAGCCAAACCTGGATATAGTGCCAGTCTTTTACTGGGCACAGGCACATTTCACACATATACCCAAAGTTGTTCCATTACAGTCAACTTAAGAGTCACTTTCCTTTAAGATTTGCTCACAAAACATCTGAAAGTTAACAGTATATTTACAAAAAAAAAATCATTCCACCAATACTAAACTGTGCTGGTTATGCTTTAAATGTTTAGAACAGATTAACCATTAGTGAAGCAGCACTGCTATAGTCACTACAATGATGATCTTTGAGACACTGTCGTCTTCACCCTCAGAGAATAACTGATGCAAAAAAAAAGTGAAGTAAATAATTAAAATAATCCAATTAAAATATAATACAAAAGCTATTTAATTGATATTTTAACTAAAACAAATAAAACATAAATTAAAGTTGGAACTAATTAATAAAAATTACTACCTTTCAAATCTCCTTTTGTTCTAGCGTATGTATTTGTTAGTTTTGGCCACGTCTTTTTAATACAACTAAATCAGTTCAACCAAGCATTAAAACTGCCTTAGGTCAATTCAACCGGAATTATGATCGCTTTGCTCTCTTCCATTTTTTCCTGAGTTTAGTTTTACAGCATTACAAACCGAACACAATTACAACTAAAAAGTGGCAAGCAACTTTGACCAAGTGTCATGCACAGTCTGAAAGCATGCATAATTACATTAAATTATTTTAATGCATAAGCCCATAGGGCACACTGCTTAGAGAGGCAGCTTCTAAAAGTGATTTCCACAACATACACTTAAATCATAGATGCCAAACTCAGTAATGTTAAAAAATAATATATTTTTAATATATTCAAAATCAGCTTTCAGTTGACATAATAATTCTACTCAAAGCTCCAGAATCATGGTTTCTGGCCCTTTCATGGTTGCAGCCTATGCGAAGTTTGTCTGCTCTCCTTGTGTTTCAGAGTTTAACTCCAAGCAATCTACTTTTCTCTCAAACCCAAAAAATCAGGCAGGTTAGGTTAACTCTCAAATGTAAACTGGTTACTACTCCGACTATGAAGGTGTGTGTTAGAATGTGTCCTGTAATGGATTAGCACTATGTCCAGCATTAGCTTCTGCCAAAAAATATGAAAATACAGTCTATTACACATAATGAATGTGGCTGTCTAATGCAAAGATTACAACAGCCCACAAACAGGCCGACTCTCCAGAAATGTACAACTATTTAAGATGCTAAAAGTACAAAATCTAGCACAAAGCTACTAAAAAGAGGCACCTTAACAGCATCTAAGATCTCACCTTTACTTCTTTTTGACAAATTGCCTAAATCAGAATCAATTAGTACTGTTGTGTTGCACTGCCTAATTTTCAAACCATTTCTTACGTTATTATGCATAAGAAACATATTAAACATGATGCCTGAAGCTGCATGTAAAATGATCAATTAAGTTTATTGCTGATAAGAGTTATATGATGGAAAGGTTCAGTTCTGTCCAAGTTAAATGTAGTGAATTCCGACTCCTTTCAATACAGTTATTCAATGAAGTGAAACATGTTTAGAAGTAATGGCAACCATTCTAAGTTTCCTTGTTTGGAAAAAAAGGCTTGTATTCTTTTGCTCTGCCTAAAAAGCTATCCAAAGCTATTTATTTCTTCTACTCCTCCTGTCATGTGACTAGGGTATGATCAAGGTCACCAAGCAACAAATTCAAGGCAAACAGCATGTGAAGGAAGGGTCCGTGGGTGGTGCCCAGGAATCTTTCTTACAATACATTTACAGGAAGGAATGTGTCATCATACAATATCAATTTCATTCTTCACTGTGGAGGTAAATTACACAAGGCACAAAATGTGCATAGGGTGGCACAGTGTCACAGTGGTAGCGCTGCTGCCTTGTAGTAAGCAGACATGGTTTTGGTTCCAGGTCCTCACTGCATGGAGCCTGCATGTTCTCCCAGTGTCTGTGTGGGTTTTCTACAGGTGCTCCAGTTTCCTCCCACAGTCAAAAGACATGCAAGTTTGGTGCACTGTCGATACTAAATTGTCCCTACTGTGTGGTTGGGGTGTGTGTTTGTGTTAGCCCTTCAATGGACAGGCACCCTGTCCAAGTTTTGTTCCTGACTTGTGCCCTATGCTACTTTGAGATATGCTCCAGCACCACCCACGACCCTGTTCAGGATGAAGTAGTTTAGAAAATGACTGAAGACAAAAATGTGCATTCTAGGTATTACAAGGAAGTAAAACTACTAAGTTTATGTTCATCAAAAAGTTTTTACAAACTACTATGGTGGAGCAGGCATATTCCACCATATTTTGACTAGCCAGTTAGCACAAGAAACTGATAGAAATACACCACAGCTGGTCAAACTTCCATCTTTAGAATCTCTACAATCAAAAGGAAAGTTTCTTCCAGACTGAAATCTGGTATGGTGGTGAACTCTTAAGAGTCAAGAAGAGGCTTACTCAAAGTTAATCATCAACCCTCACAGCTGTATTACTTCTGTTCTTGGTGGTGAAACTGCCTAAAATTAACTTTTGTTGCTAAGAAACACAACAGTGTCAGTGATACTGTTGCTAAGCAAACACCCTGAAGCAGGTGTCAGGTCAAAGATTTATATAAAATTGTTTAAAACAAACTTTCCAAAAGGTGCTTCACATACGGTGTTCCATATGAGAAAACTAGCCTTTTGTTTTTCTATTAATATTTTGTTATTGCAAATTCCTTTCAAAAAAAGAAATCAAGTTTTTGAAAAGCTGCTCTTAAGGTAGAATTTCTTCTAAATGCTGTAACTAGTCTTTTTAACTAAGAGCAAGTATAACATTTTTCCTTAAGTAGAGAATTTCTGGAAAATACATACTTCTCTTATGACTCAAGTCACTTATAAGCATCAAATGTACATTTGAACATGGTATGAAATAACTAGGGTTTGTTGTTAAACAGTGGATTACACAAGATTAAAAATATCATGATGAATAGTTGAATGGGTGGCTGCATGGAGATGTATTTACTTTTTTCTTTAAATTACCTCCGTAACTTTGATTACAATGATGATGTAGATATTTTCAAGTCATCACCTCACACCTGCTTTGCTGCTTCCCTGTAATATTTCTAATCCAGAATGGGTGTGACTTTGAAACAACAATTAAATGCACTACTGTATTTTATAAGGAAAGAACCTGAAACAGAAGAGCTATTTATGCTATAAAGGAAGGATTGATTTGTATGTACTTAATTTAATATTGCTACACCCAACATTTAAAATTCTCCTCCTTTATCACAAAAATACTCGCCATAACAATGGATCCTTCTCACAGGTTAATGCGGTTATGTACTTTGTAATACAACAACTCACCTTCTTTCCTAATCCTGGATTTTCACATCTGTTCCAGCTTAACATGCAACTGTTACACCCTTATATTTTCTTTAATCAAAGCCACAATGCCAGGGCCAGCTCTACAATCAGAAATAGTTCATAACTTTCTACAACTACCTTACACTGAAAAAACCATGATAGAAAAATGCAAAAAGGTGAACACATGCTCAAAAATTGTTTGAACTGTAGACCAACAGATGAAAACAGACACCAAGGAAAAAAATCTAAACAATAGATAGGGACTTTGTGAGGTTGGAAGAATCTTTTGCCACTACAATTACGAATAGGTGGGAGATGATAAAAGCATGTATCATGTGACTTGCGATTGGTGCTGTTGCTATAAACAACAAGTCTGCCACAATGAAAAATGAGAATTAGTATGGTAGTGGTCATTACTCAAAACATACAAAAATTGCACCGAAATGACATCACAAAATAACACAAAATTTTAACATTAATAAAAACTGAATCATAAGAAAAAAGAATGATTATATCTAACACTGTGTGCAGAGGGTGCAGACTTATAAATACTTGGGAGTGCAGCTGGATGATAAATTGGACTGTGCTGCCAATACTGATGCTCTTTGTAAGAAAGGTCAGAGCCGACTATTCTTCCTTAGAAGGTTGGCGTCCTTCAACATCTGCAATAAGATGCTGCAGATGTTCTACCAGACGGTTGTGGCAAGTGCCCTCTTCTACGCGGTGGTGTGCTGGGGAGGCTGCATAAAGATGAAGGACGCCTCACACCTGGACAAACTTGTTAGGAAAGCAGGCTCTATTGTAGGAATGAAGCTGGACGGTTTAACATCTTTGGCAGAGAGACGGGCGCTAAGCAAGCTCCTGTCAATAATGGAGATTCCACCGCATCCATTGAACAGTGTCATCTCTAAGAAGAGGAGTAGCTTCAGTGACAGACTGCTGTCACTGTCCTGCTCCACTGACAGACTGAGGAGATCGTTCCTCCCCCATACTATGCGACTCTTCAATTCCACCCGGGTTGGGGGGGTAAACACTAACATTATTCCAAGTTATTGTCTGCTTTTACATGCATTTTTATTACTCTTTAATTTAATATTGTTTTTGGTATCAGTATACTGCTGATGGATTATGTGAATTTCCCCTTGGGATTAATAAAGTATCTATCTATCAATTACAAACAATATTCATGACAACAGCAAATTGCTCCGTTTTTTTATCATACATTGGCAAAGGTTTTCTTTGTTAACCCCAGTTTTCCTGCCCAATACAAACTTGCACAGGATATAATAATTGGGGACACTAATTCTTCTTAGTGAGGCTGTGTTCAAGTTAGCCCAAATGAATGAGGGCTTTTCTATTGCATAGTGAAAATAAACTCAACAACTAAAAGACACAAGAATTGAAATGCTTTCGTTTTCCTTTTTTCACATTCTAAAAATAAAAACATAAAAGATTAATTTATAAATCAAATAGAGATTAATTTATGGTTTCAATATTAGTTGAAAAAATTGTAACAATTTAAGCCACTTCATTTTTGGCAGTTGTTCTAATAAAAGCTTTACTTTTAGACTTTTAGGTGCTTCCTACTTGAATTAAACCATTTATTGCTATTAGAACTATCACTAGTTGAAGGTACAAAACAAGTACTCAATCATTTCTCTCTATTATAACAAAAAAAACCCTGCGACGAGACGAGACTTTCTGGAAGACAAGACGAGACTTTTTGGAAGATTTTTTCAAGTCCCGTGAGTTGAGACCATGGCCATGAGATTTCTTTTCAAGTCATGCCCTCCTCTCAACCATTTTCAACCACGCACACGGTAATCTCACCTCTCATTCATGTGAATGCTTTTGACAGACACATTTTCTGCTCTTTCAGGTCTTATAAATTTTAAGGTTTTCCTCACTTTAAGTTCCCAATTAAAGAAGACGTATTATGTCCAAATTTTATTGAAAAATTTCATCACAAAGGGTTACCAACAGAAAAAATGAGTACACAGGCAATCCTAGCAGCGAGAAACGATGAAGTCAAACGAACTAACGCCAAAAATGTTGATCGGTTACACAATAAATTGGTTAAATGTATATCAATAGACTATGCCGAAACAGTTGGTGGTGATCACGCAGAAGATGAAACCATCAACTTACAATATCCGGATGAATAACTACAACTATTAATATCGTCTGGTCTTCCAATGCACAAATTACTGTAGAAAGAAGGATGTATCCAAGAAAGGTAATGTAGTACATCTTCCACGGATAACATTGCACAACAAAGGAGATCTTGATATGCCATTCATATTAAAACTGTTAGAACAGCTTTGCAAATACAATTAACAAATCAAAGAGCCAAACATTCGAAAAAGTCATTTTATGTAATAGAGAGAAGGAAACGAAATTCAATCATGGGCAGTTATACGTTGCGTTGTAACAATTCCCATGAATTGTTTAAATTGTAAACCTTCTTAGCCTCACCTGTCAATTCTGCAAAGCTGACTCTCATGTGTGAATGGCAGGAGTCAAAAAAGTGGAGCAAGCTAATAAATGTTAAGTGCTCTATGATTTGTTACTTTAGGCTTTTACTTATAAGCTACTTCACTCATGGCACAGTGCAAGCTGACATGGCAACAGTAGGGAACAGATTAGATAAAACTGGCAAAGAAAAGGTAATGTGTGGTGGCAAAGCTTTGTGAATCTAACACAGACCTTGCAGTTTCTCCAAAGTATAGTATTTATCATTCTTCTCCTTCAGATATTTTTATGTTTATTTAGGTACTAAACTTTCTATGAAATAGCAAATCATTTCTTTGTTTCTGTAAAATGGACTGCATTGGAGATAATGAGAGGTTTAAGAACTGGGCTCCCAGTTTCCTCTGTGCAACTTCTCAGCTTTGCAAGTCTAATTGCTGATAACACCTCTCACAAGACACCCTGCAAAAGAGACATCACAGCTCTTTTAATACCATGCACAATGGCTCATCAGTACTTGGCATCAAAAAGTTGCATTTGTATGCTTTTTTTGTAACAAGCTAAAGGAAAAACTGGCAAATTGAGGGTGGGTGTACAAAAGTTCTCATTGTGTTCTTCAGTAACTGAAAGAACACCCACTCTCTTTATATGTATATATCATGTGTATACATATCTATATATATATATATATATATCTATATCTATATCTATATATCTATATATACACTCACCTAAAGGATTATTAGGAACACCTGTTCAGTTTCTCATTAATGCAATTATCTAATCAACCAATCACATGGCAGTTGCTTCAATGCATTTAGGGGTGTGGTCCTGGTCAAGACAATCTCCTGAACTCCAAACTGAATGTCAGAATGGGAAAGAAAGGTGATTTAAGCAATTTTGAGCGTGGCATGGTTGTTGGTGCCAGACGGGCCGGTCTGAGTATTTCACAATCTGCTCAGTTACTGGGATTTTCACACACAACCATTTCTAGGGTTTATAAAGAATGGTGTGAAAAGGGAAAAACATCCAGTATGCGGCAGTCCTGTGGGCGAAAATGCCTTGTTGATGCTAGAGGTCAGAGGAGAATGGGCCGACTGATTCAAGCTGATAGAAGAGCAACTTTGACTGTGAAATAACCACTCGTTACAACCGAGGTATGCAGCAAAGCATTTGTGAAGCCACAACACGCACAACCTTGAGGCGGATGGGCTACAACAGCACAAGACCCCACCGGGTACCACTCATCTCCACTACAAATAGGAAAAAGAGGCTACAATTTGCACGAGCTCACCAAAATTGGACAGTTGAAGACTGGAAAACTGTTGCCTGGTCTGATGAGTCTCGATTTCTGTTGAGACATTCAAATGGTAGAGTCAGAATTTGGCGTAAACAGAATGAGAACATGGATCCATCATGCCTTGTTACCACTGTGCAGGCTGGTGGTGGTGTAGTAATGGTATGGGGGATGTTTTCTTGGCACACTTTAGGCCCCTTAGTGCCAATTGGGCATCGTTTAAATGCCACGGGCTACCTGAGCATTGTTTCGCACCCTTCATGACCACCATGTACCCATCCTCTGATGGCTACTTCCAGCAGGATAATGCACCATGTCACAAAGCTCGAATCATTTCAAATTGGTTTCTTGAACATGACAATGAGTTCACTGTACTAAAATGGCCCCCACAGTCACCAGATCTCAACCCAATAGAGCATCTTTGGGATGTGGTGGAACGGGAGCTTCGTGCCCTGGATGTGCATCCCACAAATCTCCATCAACTGCAAGATGCTATCCTATCAATATGGGCCAACATTTCTAAAGAATGCTTTCAGCACCTTGTTGAACCAATGCCACGTAGAATTAAGGCAGTTCTGAAGGCGAAAGGGGGTCAAACACCGTATTAGTATGGTGTTCCTAATAATCCTTTAGGTGAGTATATATATATATATATATATATATATATCTATATACCATAGATCCCGGAATATAAGCCGACTCGGTATATAAGCCGACTCCCTTTTCTACCTACTAAATTACATGTATTTGCCGATGACCGGTATTTAAGCTGACCCCCTTCTCCAAGCAAAATTTTCTAAATTTCCTTAAAAGTGTCTCTTCAGGTATATTAATCATGTTTCTTGGCGAGAATTTGAGACTGCCGGCATTTTTGATGGAAACCAGGAAGTGATTGCCGAGAACTTTGGTAAAATGAAACCTTTGTGTTGAAACTATATACGCAAATACGGTACATCGGCGGGTGGATTTCCGGAGACTCATTATAAATTTGATTAACTTAAATACGCAATACAGTAGACCCTTGACTTACGAACTTAATTCGTTCGCGAGGGCTGGTTGTAACTCAAGTTGGTTTTAAGTCAAGACTATTTTTCCCATAAGAAATAATGGAAATACCCATAATGCGTTCCTCCCACTGCAACACTTACTTAACCTTTTCATAATAAAAAAGGGTTGTATAATGTGCATAATTTACCAAAACACCAATAATTTTTCTAATGTACTAAACAAAAAGTTATAAAAAGTGCCTAGCCTACCAGAAGCAGGCTAGATTAAGCTAGGAGCATGGCGGCGCGCATGGTCGCAGCGGCTCAGGGCTCTCCTTGTCAGTGCACTTTTTTGTTGTTTTTGTACTTTTTTTTTTTGCTTGTTTGTGCACGATCGGTTCAGTGAACATCCACTACACCTGTCAGAACCTAATAGACATCTGTGTCCAGAGCCAGACATCTGTTTCGAGTGTTTTTCATCACACGCACAACATCCCAGACAACATAGCGAGACCAGCGGGCTCTCCGTGGTGATTTACTGGATTTTTTTTCTCGTTTTGTCTCTCATAGTTGAGGTATACCTATGATGAAAATTACAGGCCTCTCTCATCTTTTTAAGTGGGAGAACTTGCACAATTGGTGGCTGACTAAACACTTTTTTGCCCCACGGTATGTATATGGCCTTTTATTCAAAGTGCAAGTAGAGGCAGGTGTTTATGAGGTAATACTTTTTAAACGATAGAAAGAAAACAAAAATATTAAGTGTCAAACCCAGGAAGCAAATTATATATCTTAAACATTCTTTCTTCTCTTACTGCTCCTTCAATGTATATTAGGCAAATTTCAATACGCAGTTGAGCCCAGGCCTAAACCTGAAAACAGTCATTAAAACAAAAGGATACCTGTCAAGCTCAGATAAAAGAGAAGAAACAAGTCAAACTGGTATTTTTTTTCTCATGTTTGACCCCCTGCAGGCATATCTCTCCAGGTCTTAATGCTAATCTCACAAGAAGTATAAATACCTAGTTTCTATTGCCAGTTCGAATCCCATAAACATCAGAAGTGACTCTACTCTATTAGGCCCTTGACCTCTAATTGCTTCGTCCTGGGTATGACGTTAATATGCATCCAGCTCTGCAGGAGGTCCTCCAATTTACAGGGAAAATTTTGGGGTTGGTGGCAGGATTGGCACTCCAGCCACAGAAAAAAAAACTCATACTGTTTGTTCCAGCGTGGTGCTGAGGTGTCACCTGCTAAACTCGGGTCCCAGTATTGTTATGGCTCCCAACCTCTCTCTCTCTCTCTATAAAATGCCTGGACTTAATAATACTGAAGCAGACATCCAATCTAAATAAACAATTGAAAACATAATGTAGATTGACAGGCTTTAAAACAGCACTTACTAGCCTATAAAAAAATAACTAAAATACACTTTGTCTGATAAGTATCTTACAAGGAAATACAATGTATCATATTCAATAAATAACAAAAATAGAAAAATTATGTACAGTATTACTACTAAGGGAAATAATATTTGAGTTAAAGGGTTATAAAGGACAAGATGACTTAATTATTTTCTTATAATTTCACATTGAAATAGTTATACTGCCATTTAGACAATGCACTTCTTAAATCTAGTTAACAACAAAAAAATCTGACACATATTTTAAATACTTTACCATGGAAAAATACTTTATATGATTCATTTTGAAGTAATTAATTTGCTGATGCCCTTTCTACCATTTTAATCATATTACGATGATATTAATTCATCTTACTGTTCCATCCTGAATGAATCCTGTTTACTTTAATGTCTGTTGGTTGCTGGTAGTACTGAAATTTCCCACGGGAATCAATAAAGTTTCTACACATCCTAAACTAACAATCCGATATATTGGGAGCAACTGAGGCCCCATTCAGGGATTGCTCCTTTCAAGTGCCAGTGATGCTGCCGAGAAAAGCTCCAGCAACCGACGACCATGAAACTGGATTAAGCAAGCAAGAAGATGGACGGATTTACTAGATGAAAGAGATGACCTACAAAGTCCTGATGTTCAACTGTATACTTTCCAAGCACTCTCATGAAAATATATCGATTTGTTTGGTTAGTTGCCTTGGATATGGGTGTCTGATAAATAATAATAATAATACCAATAACAATAAAGTTGGCAAAAGTAACAAACTACATCCAAGCCGAATATCCTACTAGTTAAAACAAGATTTGATTTTTGGTGTCTCCTTTGATTTGATTTTAATTTACATCTGTGCCCATTAATATTTAACCACGCTAAGAGAGTTATTAAGCATTGTTCTGGTGTCTGTATATGACAGATGGACGATGTGTCACTTAGACTGGAAAACGAACGCATGTTTATATATACGTGTTCCGACTCCCGTAATAAGGAGTCAAAAATAGCAGCGCACTGCCATCGAACAGAAATGTTTCGATGTCTAAACAAGTCCCATAATGCTGTCAAAACAAACAGTACGACCTCGTATTGCACATTTAGGTTGCTCAGATAGCATTCCTGACATCTGGCTTTTAGAAAAGCATAAACAAAATTTTATTCCTACTCATCGTATAAGCGCGAAGGTAAAAGAAATACTCCACCGGGCTTGTTAATTTAAATTGATATCAGCATAAATATTCAATAACGACGAGTTCAGTGCTGACGAAATGCATTTCGTTTCTTCGCTTAATATCTATCAAAGAAATATCCCAAGTTCAATACAATCTGCGATATTCGATGCTCTTACGTGGTCGATATTCCACGTCTGGAGAAACCAAGGGGACCGAAACACCTTTCCAGAACCGGCGCTCATTAGGACCCAGGGGGATCGGTTTTATTCAGCGAAAGACGTATTCACACAATAAAAACAATGTTTTCATGCATTTCCATTAACCATGAAAATTACAACACCGCATTGTTTCCACTTACCTAACCCATTAATATGCTCCTGGATTCAATTAATAACATAACGAGAGATAAAAGGCAGTACGTTCTTTCCTTGACCGGTCGCTTTTTCCTCATAGGAGCTGCCATGTTGCTTCTCCGCGCAGTACGAGGGGCGGAGCAAACGCACCCAGGAGGCTCAGTCGATTGGAAAGTCCAAACACCAAGCTTCCTGCAGCTAAGCCAATGAGCGACGACAGTGGAGAAAATTCAAAATAAGATGTGACTCAGGCAGCCAAAGGATATCCTACTGTGCTCTAAACGTTCTTTCACAGACGGAAACTAAGGTAGTGCTTGTTTTGAAGGTATCGTGGGGGCAGGACTTAGTGGTTTTGGTTCAGTATTTTATTGGACAGTCTGCCCTTCAGTTATGTTAACAAATTATGCGTAAAGTAAATGATCATAAGCAGTACTGTATCGTTATCGCAATTGGTCACTGAGAAATTAATGCGATAAATTCTGAGCATTTTGCAAGTTCACTGTTCTAAAGCAGGCAGCATGGAAAATACTGTTACGATTGTGTATGAAACATTTTTGGTTTAGGATCTTTATAATACTGCAGTTAATACAGATATACCAGCCTGTTCATAGAGTCTGTTGGGTCAAAATCTAAGACATCTACTGCATCATCTTTCTAATATAACCTGGAGCAAATTTCTCATACACAACCCCCAACCCCCTAATCTGCCATTTACTTATGTCACTTCTCACTACAAGGTGTAGAACAGAGTAGAATTTACAATTTTTGTTCGTGCGCACTAGGCATCTATCTGTTCAGTTCTCTCTTGTACATTACTCTGTTTGAAACTGAACTCTTTGAACATGTACTTAATCTACTTAAAATGAATTTCCAACTTTACAGTTACGGGAAGATAGAGACCCAGCCGTCGGAATCTTAAGCATGACCGAATGGATCTCCGCAGTACGTAATCACGTCTATAGGTTGTAAGAAAAAACCGGAGCAAACTTGTAAACCTCACATGAACACGATGAGAATGAACAAAGTTCAGTCAAACAGGTCGGAGACACTACGGCGCTATCCAGAAAACAATGAACAACAATGGCGACAGCGAATCCCCTTATAATGTGTACATACAGTCAGTGCAAAGTACGGAATCATTATAGTCGAAAGAAGGAAAAACACGTGTTTCATGGAGAGTCGAATACGCAAGATACCTGTTATCTTCGAATATGCTAAAATACACAGGTTTTTAAAGAATTTCACAGATTGAGTCCAAAAAGTGCAGTTTAAAGTGCATTTTATCAGGCCAAACATGAGTCGATCTAAGCAGCATATGTACATTCCATAATACATAAAACTTTTACGACCTGTCACCTTTTTCTTTTAAAATTTTCAAACAGACACACATAAACTTTAAATACCCAGTTTACCTGGGTTAATACTCGAAAGATACTTAGACTGGAAAACAGCACATGCCCGTTTAAATTTAGCAAAAGAAAAAGTAACAACTCTCACCTAATGTTCTGTCATTATTTTATGGTGAGAAAAATATCATTGCAATCCGAAAATCTGATTTCTTCCATTGCAAACACTCAAGCGTTCACAAACTTGTTTGCAACCTTTTCTCCACGTTCCCCAAATGTCATGAATGTCAGTTTAAAAAAATAAAAATGCAGCGCTTGAAGTAGATTTTAAGGCGGCACCTGCAAAATTGGATTCCCCACCCAAATTCTTCTTTAAGGTGTAAATCAGCTTTCTCTTTTGTAGTGTTTTTCAAGTGCAGATTCCTTAAAAAGAAAAGATTTCACAGTTGTATATAAAAACAGAAATCTTTGCAAATGTGTGCTACCCTTACATGTCTTTTATACATTCACATTTATTTGCTTAGCAGACACGTTTATGCAAAGCAACTGACAAAAGTGGTAAACATAATCTAGTTAACATCAGCCCGGGAGACCGTTGGTGAACAAGTGTTACAGAACTAGGGTACAAAATTAATTACCACAAAAGAACAACACAGAACAAAATACAATGTAGTTACATTTCCTAGGTTACAAAACCTAACTGCTATAAGTGGACAGAAATTCACCAATAAAAGTCTTCAAATGCTTATCAAATTGAGGGAGTCAGAATTTCGAATGAAGGTGAGCAACTCGTTCCACCAGTTAGTAGCTATACATGAAAAGATTCTGGACTGAAATTTATCATGCAAAAGTGGTATCACTAAATACTATTCAATAATAGACCAGAGTAGTCAAGGAAACAGCATAGGATCTCAGAAGTCTCTCCATATGTAAGTGTCTTTATACATACAATACTTAAAAAATTAAGGGAACACTTAAGTCACACATCAGATCTCGATGAACAAAATATTCAAGTGGAGAATCTTTACTGAGTAATACTGTGTACAGTAATTTGTTGACAACAAAATGATGTAAAAACAGTCAATGGAAAACAAAATCACCAACCCATTGAGGGCTGGATTCAACATTACACCAAAATCAATGTCAAAAATCGAAATCACAGGCTGATCCAACTTGGGTGAATTTCATCACGGCAACTCATAATGTGACTCAGTAGTGTGTTTGGCCCCTACATGCCTGAATTGCACTCCTGACAACGTCTGGGCAAGTTCCTGATGAGACAGTGCTACTTGGTGGCATCAGATACACCAATACATAATGTTCCAGAAGTTCTCAAATGGTTTCAAGTCTGGGGAATGTGCAAGCCAGTTAATGACATCAATGTCTTTGTCATCAAGGAACTAGCTACACACTCTGGCCACATGAGGCTGGGCATTGTCTTGCACCAGGAGGAACCCAGGGTTGACTACCCTAGTCTGACAATGGCTCTGAGGATTTCATCCCAGAATCTAACAGAAGGCAGGGTACCGTTGCCTAGCAAGTTGAAGTCTGTGTGACCGTCGAAGAATATGCCTCCTCAGACCATCACTGGCCAAATGCCAAACCAGTCAAACTGGAAAATGTTACAGACTGCATAATATTCTCCACGGTCTCTCCAAACTCTTTCACATCTGTCACATGTGCTCAGTTTCAACCTGCCTTCATCTGTGAAGAGAATGGGACGCCAATGGCAAAGCTGTTAATTGTGGTATTCTCTGGCGAATGCCAATCAAGCTGCTCAGTGATGGGCTGTGTAGCCAGCTGGAGGTCATTTTGTAGGGCTCTGGCAGTGCTCCTTCTGCTCCTACTTGCACAAAGGCACAGATACCTGTCCTGCTGCTGGGTTGATGCCCCTCTACGGCCCTGTTCAGCTCTCTTTCTTTTCTCCTGGTATCTTCTTCATGTTCTCGAGACTGTGTTAAGGGGCACAGCAAACCTTCTTGTGAATATGAATGTGCCATCCTGGAAGAGCTGGACTACCTGTGCAACCAGCTACATGTACCTCCTTATACTACCACAAGTGACGAGGACAGTAGCAAAACGCAAAACTAGAGAAGAATAAGCAGAGAGCAACTGTCTGTGGCGGCCACCACCTGCAAAACTATTCCCTTCTTGGGGGTTGTCTTGCTGTTGCCTCTCCAGCGCACCTGTTGTCACTTTCATATGCACCAAAGCAAGTTGATTCACAATCACTTATGCTTTTTAACTAGACAGGCTGATATCCCTGAAGCTTAACTGACTTGGTGTTAGACTGTGATGGTTAAGTGTACCTTTAATTTTTTCAGTAGTTTATGTACAATATACATTATGAGGAGGAGACGTGATGAAGGTTTCACAGAAGTGCAGAAAAAAAGGTACAACCAAAGATTAAAAAGCAACAAGTATATATATATATTCTGTATTTACAGTATATATTAAGTTTCCCTTTCAAAATAAGGGGTAGATTAACAAATAGAAAAGTCTCAGGTATTAAATATGGTACATTAACTGTATCAACTGTGTTTAAATAAAATGTAGCATTTAAATTAAATCAAAGTAAATTGTCATGTAATTTGCTAGAGATTGCCCTTCATTGCAGTATACTGTGGTAGTCTGCTGTGCTGATTTGCATGTCTGTCTGACTGTTAAAAGAACAGAAGCAATGATTAATGTAATGGTATTATGGCCTTTTAATGAGGTTTAAGAGGGCACTTCATATAAATCACTAACAAAAATACTATTATAAGTAGTCTTTTTCAGATATTATCAAGAAGCATTGTCAATTATATTTTTTACACTTGAATTCTATATAAATGCAAATCTCAATCTGTTTACTTAACAGAATATTTTCCAAAAGAGACAAATACTTTGAGAAGATAATTTTTCATTTCATAAAAGCAAGTAATTGATTTTTTTGATTCATATAACTATTTGTATGCTCCTGAAATGAGTGTAACTCTAATTTTGTATGATTGGCAATGCAAAAATCTTTGACAGACTTTCCAATTCATCAAGTACTGTTAGACATTCAACACACATTTCTATAACATGGCAACCAGTGCTGTAAGTGCAGATTTCTTTTTCAGATCTGCACTCATAAATAGCATAATCTACTCCAAAAATTAACAAGTGATTGACCTCATTTGTAGATGTCTTCTGTTTGACTGAAGGGCAGCACATTGATTAGGGCTGCTGACTCACAACTTCAAGGACCTGAGCTCAAATCATAGTCAGTAGGAAGTTTGCTTATTCCTCATACCTATTTGGGGTTTATCCCATAAAAGTTTGATAACTCTAAGTTACCCATATGAGCATGTGTCAGTGTGTGCTTCAGTGCACCATTTGATGAACAAGTACCTGTTTCAGAATTGGATCTTATTTGGTTCCAAAGAATAATTTCTGGGAACCCATGACATACCAATGGATGAAGTGGGCTCAGAAAATGGTTGCTGTTATACTTGTTTGGTGCCTAAGTAAATGCAAAAATACCAGTATTCTTCAGAACACCCCCTTTCATGCCAAAATGTGGTTAAGTAAGACATCAAATAAAAGAAAAAGAAAGCCTCACCTACATAACTTATGCCTTATTTCTCCTATAACTCAGCAATCTCTTAAACCATGAAATTATTATTCAACTGTTAGTTAAGTTTAAACTGAATAAATCATAGATTTGTGGAAAATAAAAAAATCCTCCCAAATCCAAATGCCAACCAAGTATCATAATATATCCAAGTGAAAAGCACATCCAGTATGTCCTTGTGTTTATTTTGAAGCCAGCACCAGTTGTGATGATGAATATATTGAAAACTGCAGTTCATAACTAATCATCCATTAATTTCAAAGTCAAGGATCACACACCACCATCTGGTGGCTGTAGATTGCTTGGGTAATTTAAAGTAGTAGTAGTAGTATTTTATGGAGGAATATTTTGCACAAAAATAAATACACCAATAAATAAATGTATTGTGAAATGTGACAAAAAATAAAAACACAGTACATGAGCATAAATAATTAAAACTTTCATTAGATGTGTTTTTTTTTTTTTTTTTGCTTATTTCTTTATGTATTTGTTTATTTCTTCCTATAGGTTTTTTAGTGAAACCGAATGCAACATGAAATGAGACTTGAATTTAAACCATAATTTTCACCTATTTGAGCTGTGAGGGGAGGCTGAACTTTGTTTTGATTGATGAATCAATAGTAGACTGACACTATATGACATATGACAACTCTGTGCATGCTCCTTTCCCCAGTCCTTCCCTTAAGAAGGTGTCCTAGCCAGGCAAGAGTCCTGGCTATTTACCACAATATGCTCACTGCCTCCATCTATCTATTGATCTCAGCATCACCTTTCCCCTTTTCCCCTCACTTGGCAAAAAGACCCAGAGGTACTTAAACTCCTCCACGTGAGGCACTAACTCACCTCCCACTCAGGGAGGACAGTCCACCATTTTCCTACTGATGACCATGGCCTCTGATTTGGAGGTGTAGATCCTCATCCTTACTGCATCACAGTTGGTCACAAATTGTCCCAATGCATGCTGGAGTTCACAGCCCAATGATGCCAACAGAACCATGTCATCTACAAAAAGCATTGATGCAGTTCTAAGGCCTCACTGAATTGGACCCACTCCTCTCCCCAGCTGCGACTTGATATCCTGTCCATGAAAATCACAAACAAGATAGATGATAAAGCACAGCCCGGGTGGAGTCCCACACCCACTGGGAATGGTGCTGATGTTTTATTGTTGAAATATGCAGACACAGCTCTCAGTGGACTCCTGTCTAATCTCGTCTGTCAACCTGTCCATCACCATTGCAAATAAGAAAGGGCTCAGAGCCGATCCCTGATGTAATCCCACCTCCACCCTGAATGCATTTGTCACTCCTACCGCAGACCTCACCACTGTCACACTTGCCTCGTACATATCCTGTTCAACTCTTACGTACTTCTCTGCCACTCCTGACTTCCTCATTCAATACCAAAACTCCTCTCGAGGCACCCTGTCATATGTTTTCTCCAGGTCCACAAAGACACAATGCAACTCCTTCTGGCCTTCTCTACTTCTCCATCTTAATCCTCAGAGCAAACATCACATCTGTGGTGCTCTTTCTTGGCATGAAACCATACTGCTGTTCACTAATCATCACCTCACTTCTTAATCTAGCTTCCACTACTCTTTCTCATAACTCCATGCTGTGGCTCATCAATTTTACCCCTCCTTTAGTTACTACAGTCCTGCACAACCCCCTTATTCTTAAATATCGGCACCAGTACACTTCTTCTCCACCCCTCAGGCATCCACTCACTTTCCAAGATTCCATTAAATAATCTGGTTAAAAATTCCACTGCCATCTCTCCTAAACACCTCCATGCTTCCACAGGTATGTCATCTGGACCAACGGCCTTTCCATTTTTCATTCTCTTCATAGCTGTCCTTACTTCCTCCTTGCTAATCCGTTGAATTTCCTGATTCACTATCTCCACATTATCCAACCTTCTCTCTCTCTCTCTCTCTCGTTCTCTGCATTCATCAGCCTCTCAAGCTACTCTTTCCGTCTTCTCAACACACTCTCCTTGCTTGTGAGTACATTTCCATCTTTATCCTTTATTATCCTAACCTGCTGCACATCTTTCCCAGCTCGGTCCCTCTGTCTAGCCAATCATACAGGTCCTTTTCTCCCTCCTTAGTGTCAAACCTCTCATACATCTCATACACCATTTCTTTAGCCTTCGCCACCTCTCTCTTCATCTTGCGCCTTATCTCCTTATACTCTTGTCTACTTTCTGCATCTCTCTGACTATACCACTTCTTCTTCTTCCTCTGTATACTCTCCTGTACTTCCCCATTCCACCGCCAGGTTTCCTTTTCCTCCTTCTTCTGTCCATATGACACGCCAAGCACACTTCTTGCTGTCACCCTTACTACATCTGCTGTAGTTGCGCAACTGTCTGGTAACTCTTCACTGCCACCCAGTACCTGTCTCACCTCCTCCCTAAACTCAACCTTGCAGTCTTCCTTTTTCAACTTTCACCATTTGATCCTTGGTTCTGCCCTCACTCTTTTCCTTTTCTTTATTTCCAATGTCATCCTATAGACCACCATCCTATGCTGCTTAACTACACTTTCCCCTGCCACATCTATGCAGACTCTGCATAGGATGTAATCTACCTGTGTACATCTTCCTCCACTGTTGTACATTACCCTATGTTCCTTCCTCTTCTTAAAATACGTATTTACAACAGCCATGCCCATCCTTTTGGTAAAATCCACTATCATCTGACCTTCTTCATTCCTCTCCTTTACACCATACCTACCCATCACCTCCTTGTCTCCTCTGTTCCCTTAACTAACATGTCCATTGAAATCCGCTCCAATCACCACTTTCTGTCCCTTGGGTACACTGTTCATCACTTCATCCAACTCACACCAGAAATCATCTGTCTCATCCATCGCACACCCAACTTGCAGGGCATATGCACTAACAACATTCATTATCACACTTCCAATTTCCAGCTTCATAATCATTATCTGTCTGACACACTTTTCACTTCCAAAACACTCTTGACATACTTGACTTATTGGGAAATTAAGGCGCTTTCTAAATAAACAGGATTCTGAGAAATTAATTCATGCATTTATTTCTAGTAGGATTGATTACTGCAATGCGGTGTTCACTGGATGTTCAAACTGTTCTTTATACAGCCTCCAGTTAATCCAAAATGCTGCTGCAAGAATTATTACAAGAACAAGAAAATACGAACACATAACTCCAGTTCTTAAATCCTTAAACTGGCTCCCAGTTAAGTTTAGGGCAGATTTCAAAGTCATCCTTTTAAGATATAAAACATTAAATGGCCAAGGTCTAGCTTACTTGTCTGAACTTGGTCTGCCTACTACTATAAAAGATGCCCCTTCGGTCTCAGCTTTTAAATCCCGGCTGAAGACTCACTACTTCAGTTTAGCATATCATGACTAGATCTGCTGATTAACTGTACAGACTGCATCTCTGTTATTAGTCATTAGCACTAAAACATAAGTAACATGATGGTTATAATTGGATACTAACCCTCACCTATTCTGTTTCTCTTCTCGGTACTCAAATGTGGCACTTGGTGCCACAACCCACCAGCCAAGTTGTTTTGCCTGCCTGAGGTAAAGTCATCCCTGATGGAGGATCACAGGAATCGTGGGGTAGAGGGATCCTTTCATCGGATTGGCTGGCCCAGCACTGTTTCAGCTGTGGAGTGGCCAAATGGGGGAGGCAGCTTGATGGCTGAGGTCTCCAGGACTCTAAACAAATCCAAATCTTATTATGTGATATCATCTACTGTTAAATTCTGCTCCATACTTGTAAAAGTTTTATTTTTATACTGTATTGAGGATTTGCTCTGTTTTGTGTATTGTATTGTATTGACCCCATTCTTTTTGACACCCACTGCACGCCCAACCTACCTGGAAAGTGGCCTGTCTTTGAACTGCCTTTCCCAAGGTTTCTTCCATTTTTTCCCTTCAAGGGTTTTTTTTTTTTTTTTGTGAGTTTTTCCTTGTCTTCTTAGAGAGTCAAGGCTAGGGGGCTGTTAAGAGGCAGAGCCTGTTAAAGCCTATTACAGCACTTCTTGTGTGATTTTACAAAATAAAAATTGTATTTTAAATTGTATTCTATTATTGTATTGTATACTGTTCCTTCACAATAACTCTTACCCCATTTCTCCTCCCATCCACACCTTGATAGAACAATTTGAATCCACCTCCAATCCACCTGCCCTTACTCCCCTTCCATTTAGTTTCTTGCACCCACAATATATCAACCTTCCTTCTCTCCATCACATCAGCTAATTCCCCTTACCATGTTTACTGCCAACATTCAAAGTTCCTGCCCTCAGTTCCACTCTTTTTACCTTCCTCCTCTCCTCCTGCCTCTGGACACGTCATCCACCTCTTCTTCTCCTTCTTTGGCCAACAGTAGCTCAATTTCCATCAGCACCCTGTTGGCTAACAGTGCTAGTGGCAGCCGGTGTTAACCCAGGCCTCAACCAATTAGGTATGGAAGTCTGTATTGTTGTCCGCATATTGATCTGGCAAAATTTTACACCGGATGCCTTTCCTGACATAACCCCCCCATTTATCCAGGCTTTGGACCAGCATAACAAAACACATGGTTTGTGCATCCCCTGTGGCTGGGTTAAGAAAGGAGTCTTCAACATGCCCAGTAAATCTTTATTTTTACAGTATATTAACATGTCATTGTAATTGTATATTCTGTTCATTTTTAATTTTCCCTTCCATTCTATAGTGAGTGAAATTAAAGACACATAAACTAGAATGGTAAAATCAGTATAGAATAATTCTGGGATGCAATTACCAAGGAGATTTAAGTTATACCTTTATAGCAAGTGAGTCTCATGTGCAATTTACAAAACAAACAAAAAATCTCCCATCTTGCTATGAAATGCTTGTTTTTTAATCCTAAAACAGAAGTAATATTTTATTTTTTGTGTGTTGGTAAATATGATTCTATGTGTCTGTCAAGAAGAAATTTAACTGTGTAAAATACAAAATAAACTCAGAAGCGTGGCCAAGTAAACGTTTTTGACAAAACATTAAGGGTGTAGGCTTTTAAATATATATTCTTTTTTTCTGACCTTCGATTGGTCACTACACCAGAAAAAATGACATGGTCCAGAATATCAGTAATGGAGGGACAGGAAGTACTCAAACAATTTACTTAAGTAAAAGTCCAAATAAGCAAAAATTTCCATCCATCCAACCCGCTATATCCTAACTACAAGGTCACGGGGGTTCTGCTTGAGCCAATCCCAGCCAACACAGGGCGCAAGGCAGGAAACAAACCCTGGGCAGGGCACGCACACACACACACCAAGCACAATTTAGAATCACCAATGCACCTAACCTGCATGTCTTTGGACTGTGGGAGGAAACCAGAGTACCCGGAGGAAAACCACACAGACACGGGGAGAACATGCAAACTCCACACAGGGAGGACCCAGGAAGTGAACCCGGGTCTCCTAACTGCGAGGCAGCAGGGCTAAAACATTAAAGTACACATTGACATTTCTACTTAAGTAAAAGTAAGAAAGTACTTGCTTGAAAATATGCAAGAAAAAGTAGGAAAAAAGGTTAATATTATTCTAACCTTTGCCTATTTGGCACTTTAGTTATATTTTATACTACATTTATTAATGCAAAGTGTTGGCTAATGTCATTACTCTTTGTAGGAAAACCCAGGCCTCAAGATTTTGCAGCAGCTTTGCAGGCGCTAATTCTGAGAAGTATCAAACCAAACAAAATGTACTGGGAACTGTTTTGTTGTATAGAATCCCCTTTTTTACTCTTTAATGTGTAGACCTTAACAAAATGTCTAAATTCCCATACTTTTAACCTTCATATACTATAATACCTTTTATACCTATGCCATCAGGCAACAAAATATAAGAGCAATAAAAAGAGCAGGAAAGAGAGTTACACTTTTAGAGCTCTATTATAGACAATGTGCCCAGATTATAAAGAAACAGAGTGTAATGTGAGGTTTGGCTACAAACCAATAAAACCCGATAATGCTAAATGTGTCATTTCAGGTGGCACAATAACTTGTAGTTAAATTTAGCTGTTTCTGATCAGCTTATCATCTGTACAGGCCAAGACAACATGCCTGTCTCAATATGGTTTCTGAGACAGAATTGTCTTCTCTTCATGGAAGAATGGCAAGAGAGAGCTAGAGAGGTCGGAGTGACTAACTTATACCAATTCCTACCACAAGTCATGAACCAGTGGTTGCGGGAAACTCTCTTGGTTCATTCAATCCTGTTTCAGCATGACTGGAATAATGGGGTATAGAATGGCCAATCATAAACAGCTACATTTCAATCCTTCAGACCCTGCTTCATATCAGGTATTGTAGTTGGTTTATGGCCTTCCTACAGAGGGTGACTTATAGGCTCATGTAATTTCTGAACAGAGTCACCCTAGCCAAACCAGTACAATGCATGTCTCCAGCCCCCCACCATAAATTTCACATCCTGAGTCAGTATTTAACACTAACTCCTACAGACTCTGAGGCTAGTTAGGTAAGCATCAAAGCGCAGCTGTTAAAACCTGCTTCCTGAAAGGCTATCTAATACAAACTTAAACCTATTCTTAAAAGAAATAATACAATTATAACAATGCTAGATTTAACAAATGCACAACAAAAAAGAACATTAAAACAAGTGAACTCTGTGTAGTCCTTAAATCAATTCATTTCTAGTATCTATATGTTAATTTCTGCATTTG
>JANRMT010028174.1:175178854-175192761 GCA_026402145.1 Polypterus bichir lapradei | reverse complement strand
GAGCCAATCTTTGGGAAAAGCTAACAGCAGTTCCTTCTGATTGTGCCACAGTATTGGGTTGAGTCCGTGTGGTTGATTTATTGCAATAAAGCCTTAAAACTCTGTCTATCTTGAGTCCTAATAGCCTTTATTTTTAGGTAAAAAGCCTTCTGATGATGAATTTTTCGCCACGACATAAGCCACAGTTGCCACTGTCAACCATCTCTGTCCATGTAAGAGCACATGTGCCTCTGCATAAAACTGTTCAAAAATTAACCCTTGTGGCCACTCTTCCCACAAAATTTAAGCTGATGTTACTTGCCACTTATGCTTTTCCACCATTGGTTTAACTCTTGACTGCCATCAGCTTTTACCAGTACAGAGCGGCTTCTCCACTGTGCCCAACAAGTGTCTTCCTATTTAATAGGAGAAACATTATTGCTATGCAACTTTCATCATTCCTTTATAAGCAACCTCTAGAGTTATTTGGTCACTATATGCATACCCATTGTGCTAAACACACAGTTTAGATTTGGTCTACTGGTCCTGTTCTTGTGCCACAGATGACAGCCACAGCAGGGCCTCTGCATTTTTCCTAACTAAACCAAACTTAACCACTGGAGCCTATCTGACTTATAACTGTACCAATTGCGCCTGCTTACTTGAAAAGTCCTTTAATTTATTCAGTGTACCTTACTCAATGTTAGTATTAATTATATTAATTACCTCAAGTAATTAATACACTTTATGAGCCCAAAAGTGTTGTCCATACCTTTTGATATTCTTAACAGGTTTGCACAGTTTCCACTTCTTGGAACGCTAATTTACTGCAATTACCCTGTAATCAAATATCCTTTTAAATCTATAACTATTATGGCAAGTCTTAAAAATCAGTAGGTGTCATTTTTGTTGTGTATCTTCAGTTCTTCTATCTGGTCTTTGTTCTTTGTCTTTTGTGTTCAGTCTTTTTTCTTTTCTTTGTCTTTGTTCTTCAACTTTTTCTTTGTCTTTGTTACTGTCTGTGTCTTTGTTCTTCAGCTTTTTCTTTGTCTTTGTTACTGTCTGTGACTGTAAAATGGAAGGTGACAAACCAGTTTCTGTCCATCTTATTGACTCGCTTAAAAATCAGTAGGTGTCATTTTTGCTGTGTATCTTCAGTTCTTCTACCAGGTCTTTGTTCTTTGTCTTTTGTGTTCTGTCTTTGTTTCTTTTCTTTTTCTTTGTTCTTCAACTTTTTCTTTGTCTTTGTTACTAGTCTTTGGTTCTTTTCTTTGTCTTTGTTCTTCAACTTTTTCTTTGTCTTCGTTACTATCTGTAACTGCAAAATGGAAGGTGACAAAGCAGATTCTGTCCATCTAATCTGTCACGGTTGTTGGCCTTATGCCAATACTCAGACTTTGCTACTGGGTGCTCATTGGAATAGCTTGGCACTTATACATTTCTGTCTCAGTGTTTAGTTGTAACCTGGTCTCCTGCATGTATCTTAACCCCATCTATCACCCTCACTATTGATTACCAGCACCAAGTCAAAACTCTGAAAAAACCCAACAACAGAAGTAGCATTTGTCACAAGCCATCTACTTAAGCAGATGACCTGCTAGTAGTGCTGTAAAGACTTACACCTCTGCTCTTGTTGTTTCACCTTGTGCTCCTCAGCTTGTAGAAACTGCTGGAACGTTATTTCCAATGTCTGTACTTCTTTAGACATCCCTTCTAATGACACTGGGGATTGTATCTGTGGTTCTTCATCCGACAATGAAGCTGGACGGATGTGGAAACCTTCTTGGGTGCCTTCTCTGTCCTCTCTAAGGTTTTCAATATCCCCCAGTCAATCCCACTATTGCCTCCATAAATGTCACAATATGTCTGCTAAAGCAGATGACCTGCTAGTAGTTCCGGACCGACCAGGACTGAGGGGGTAATAAGAGAGGCACAAGAGAGACAGGTGTACAAAAAAAGTATTTTTTTACTCCACAATAGTGAAAAAAAAGTTGCTGATATAAATGCGCAAAATAAAATACATTCCATGACAAAACAATTCTAATTATGAAAATGCAAAGAAGAAACACAGAATGTGTAAAACAACACAGAGGGTCTTGATGTACAGTATACGCAGTCACTCTTAGTTCAAGTAAGTATATTAGTAGCCTTAAAATAAAAGAAAACTGGACTCTTTTTTAGCAGGTGTCATAAATTCAACTCCTCAAAAAATAGAATTCTCAGGAACCTCAAGCCACTCTTTAACATCAACCACCTGCTCAGCCTCCAGGCACCTTTTATCCTGGCGCACCTTGCACACTAACCTTCTCAAATCTCTCTGATCGATTGTTTCCAAACTTCCCCCATCTTGCGGCCACAACTGTAATTATAAAGGTGTCTAGATTCCTCTGGTCAGCTTGCCTACGCACAGGGAGATGCCATTTTGGGCCTGCCAGGGCACTCACATACCTCAAACAAAAAATCAAAAAGTTCAACAGCAAAGTACACATTTATACCTAACCTCGAAGTTACTTAGACACAAAAGAAAACATTACCATACACATGCACTATTAATCCAAAATTGACAACCCAGCCACAGGGGATGCACAAACCAGTGTGTTTTTTCGCGCCGGTCCCAAGCCCGGATAAACGAGGAGGGTTACGTCAGGAAGTGCATCTGGTGTAAAATTTTGCAAAATCAATATATGGTCAACAATACAAATCTCCATACCGGATCAGTCGAGCCCCAGGTTAACAACAACCACCGCCAGTACTGTTAGACAACAGGGTGCTGGCAGAAATTGGGCTACTGTTGGCCAAAGAAGGAGAAGAAGAGGGGGGAGACGTGTCCGGAGGCAGTAGGAGAGGAGGAAGGTAAAGAGAATGGAACTGAGGGTAGGAACTTTGAATGTTGGCAGTATGACTGGTAAGGGGAGAGAGTTAACAGATATGATGGAGAGAAGAAAGGTTGATAACTCGTATTGTATGTGCAAGAGACTAAATGGAAGGGGAGTAAGGCCAGGTGGATCGGAGGTGGATTCAAATTGTTCAATCAAGGTGTGGATGGAAGGAGAAATGTGGTAGGAGTTATTCTGAAGGAACAGTATGTCAAGAGTGTTTTGGAAGTGAAAAAGAGTGTCAGACAGATAATGATTATGAAGCTGGAAATTGGAGGTGTGATAATGAATGTTTTTAGTGCATATGCCCCACAAGTTGGGTGTACGATGGATGAAACAGATGATTTCTGGAGTGAGTTGGATGAAGTGATGAACAGTGTACCCAAGGGACAGAAAGTGGTGATTGGAGCGGATTTCAATGGACATGTTGATGAAGGGAACAGAGGAGACATCAACATCAAGTGACTCCATGAAAACCCTAACTACAAAGAGGACTATTTCATTTATGTTAGGTAGAATGCCCAGAGGGGACTGAGCGGTCCCTTGGCCTGGAACCCCTGCAGATTTTATTTTTTTCTCCAGCCGTCTGGAGTTTTTTTTGTTTTTTTCTGTCCACCCTGGCCATCGGACCTTACTCCTTTTCTATGTTAACAAATGTTATCTTATTTTAATTTCTTATTTTGTCTTTTATTTTATTTTCTTCATTATGTAAAGCATTTTGAGCTACTTTTTGTATGAAAATGTGCTATATAAATAAATGTTGTTGTTGTTGAGACAAAGAGGTGTTGGATAGGTATGGTGTCAACGAGAGGAATGAAGAAGGTCAGATGATTCTGGATTTTGCCAAAAGGATGGACGTGGCTATGGTGAATACGTACTTTAAGAAGAGGGAGGAGCATGGGGTGACATACAAATGTGGAAGAAGATGCACACAGGTAGATTACATCTTATGCAGAAGAGTAAATCTAAAGGAGATAGAAGACTGCAAAGTGGTGTCAGGGGAAAGTGTAGTTAAGCATAGGATGGTGGTCTGAAGGATGATGTTGGAGATCAAGAAGAGGAAGAGCGTGAGGGCAGAGCCAAGGATCAAATGGTGGAAATTGAAAAAGGAAGACTGCATGGTTGAGTTTATGGAGGAGATGATACAGGCACTGGGTGGCAGTGAAGAGTTATCAGACAGTTGGGCAACTACAGCAGATGTATTAAGGGTGACAGCAAGAAGGTTGCTTGGCATGTCATCTGGACAGAGGAAGGAGGAAAAGGAAACCTGGTGGTGGAATGGGGAAGTACAGGAGAGTATACAGAGGAAGAGGATGGTGAAGAAGAAGTGGGATAGTCAGAGAGATGCAGAAAATAGACAAGATTACAAGGAGATAAGGCGCAAGGTGAAGAGAGTGGTGGCGAAGGCTAAAGAAAAGGCGTATGAGTTGTATGAGACGTTGGACACTAAGGAAGGAGAAAAGGATCTGCACCGATTGGCTAGACAGAGAGACCGAGCTGGGAAAGATGTGCAGCAGGTTAGGACGATAAAGGATAAAGATGGAAACGTACTCACAAGCGAGGATAATTTGTTGAGAAGATGGAAAGAGTACTTTGAGAGGCTGATGAATGCAGAGAACGAGACAGAGAGAAGTTTGGATGATGTGGAGATAGTGAATCAGGAAATGCAACAGATTAGCAAGGAGGAAGTAAGGACAGCTATGAAGAGGATGAAAAATGGAAAGGCTGTTGGTCCAGATGACATACTTGTGGAAACATAGAGTTTTTAACCAGATTGTTTAATGGAATCTTGGAAAGTGAGAGGATCCATGAGGAGTGTAAAAGAAGTGTACTGGTGCCGATATTTAAGAATAAGGGGGATGTGCAGGACTGTAGTAACTACAGAGGGATAAAATTGATGAGCCACAGCATGAAGTTACGGGAAAGAGTAGTGGAAGCTAGGTTAAGAAGTGAGGCGATGATTAGTGAGCAGGAGTATGGTTTCATGCCAAGAAAGAGCACCACAGATGTGATGTTTGCTCTGAGGATGTTGATGGAGAAGTATACAGAAGGACAGAAGGAGTTACATTGTGTATTTGTGGACCTGGAGGAAGCATATGACAGGGTGCCTCAAGAGGAGCTGTGGTATTGTATGAGGAAGTCGGGAGTGGAAGAGAAGTATGTAAGAGTTGTACAGGATATGGGAAGTGTGACAATGATGAGGTCTGCAGTAGGAGTGAGTGATGCATTGAAGGTGGATGTGGGATTACATTAGGGATCAGCTCTGAGCCCTTTCTTATTTGCAATGGTGATGGACACGTTGACAGACGAGATTAGACAGGAGTCCCTGTGGACTATAATGTTTGCTGATGACATTGTGATCTGCAGCGATACTAGGGAGCAAGAGACCCTGGAGAGGTGGAGATATGCTCTAGAGAGGGGAGGAATGAAGGTCAGTAGGAGCAAGGCAGAATACATGTGTGTAAATGAGAGGGAGGTCAGTGGAATGGTGAGGATGCAAGGAGTAGAGTTGGCAAAGGTGGATGAGTTTAAGTACTTGGGATCAACAGTACAGAGTAATGGGGATTGTGGAAGAGAGGTGAAATAGAGAGTGCAGGCAGGGTGGGATGAGTGGAGAAGAGTGTCAGGAGTAGATTGTGAAAGAGTGAAAGGGAAAGTCTACAGGATAGTAGTGAGATCAGCTATGTTATATGGGTTGGAGACGGTGGTACTGACCAGAAAGCAGGAGACAGAGCTGGAGGTAGCAGAGTTAAAGATGCTAATATTTGCACTGGGTATGATGAGGATGGATAGGATTAGGTACAAGTACATTAGAGGGTCAGCTCAAGTTGGATGGTTGGGAGACAAAGTCAGAGAGGTGAGATTGCATTGGTTTGGACATGTGCAGAGGAGAGATGCTGAGTATATTGGGAGAAGGATGTTAAGGGTAGAGCTGCCAGGTAAGATGAAAAAAGGAAGACCTAAGATGAGGTTTATGGATGTAGTGAGAGAGGACATGCAGGTGCTGGGTGTCACAGAGCAAGATGTAGAGGACAGGGAAATATGGAAAAAGATGATCCACTGTGGCAACCTCTAACGGGAGCAGCCAAAAAAAAGAATAAGAAGACTCCTCTGTAGCTGTCTTTTGGCTTTCCCAGACACCCGCGACATCGCTTAGCTTCGGCGCCACCTTTAAAACACAGGCCGGTGAACATGGAAAACTATGCGCGAGGATAGTAACTTGAATGAATACCAGAATATCTAAAAAAACAAGAAAGAAACAACCTTCTGGTAAGTCCAAAACCTTTTCAAATATATTTTTCACACTATAAACTCCCTGACATTGCTTATTGTGTATCGCACATAATTGCTATCCGTGAATCTTGCTGTTCTGTAGGCTCTATACTGTGTTAGCGTCCTGGTGAGGCTTTAGCGTTACAGCATTGTTGCAAATGATCAGGAAAAGAAAAACAAAAGTTGTTTAAATAACTTTATTTACTTTGTTCCTGTTCTATCACTCCATTTTTCTTTCAATACCCATGTGGCCTTTTTCTGTGTTAACTGTGGCCTGAAAATTTGGGCAAAATCCCTCCAAAGTGCTTTAAGTATCTTTCCTAAAATTGATTTCTGTTCTTTCTTCAAAGTGATTTTACTTCTTTCCCTTTTAATTTCAATGTCTTTTACAAAATAGTTTCTGGAAGATTAATCCAATTTTTTTTTTTTGTTTACTTCCTGCCTTTTGATACATACTTAAAATTCTTTCAACTTGTTTATACAAAAGCCCCTCCACAAAGCATACATCTTTAAATATGAAATGGGACCCTTTTTCCCTTGTCTCTTTTCCTGTCTTGCTAAATGGTTGCGAGACATGGATGCTATTCAGTGACCTGAGACAACGACTGGACTCCTTCTGTACCGTGTCTCTCCAGAGAATCCTTGGGTACTGCTGGTTTGAATTTGTTTCAAATACTCAGTTGGTCACGGAGTCTTGAATGAGTCACATTACCTGCACTGTGAGGGAGCGTCAGTTACGACACTATGGCCATGTGGTGTGATTCCCCGAGGGTGATGTGGCTGGACCAGACCAAGGGGATGCCCACGTAACACCTGGCTGCGGCAGATACAGGATAATTTCCAGAGGGTGGGACTGGACCACATGTCTGCCTGGGGGGATGCCTACCAGGATCCCGAGCTGTTGCATCATGTGGTGGGTGCGACAACACACTGTACCAGTGCATGCTCCCCGACCTGACCTGACCTTAACTGTTTCATTCAAATCAACTGCCAAACCAGTGAACTTTGCTTTCAAGTCAGTCACTCGTGCACTAGTTTTTTTTTTCAAAACTTTCACATACAAGTGCTTGCATTTCTTTTATTTCTGCTATTTCATTTCTTAATTCCATGTTTTCCTCACTCACTTCCAAGACTGTGCTGTCCAACTCATGTCCTTCAGTTAATACACCAGCTGCACTGCCTTCAATTTGATTTCTTTTTCCTAAATCAAATTTCAAAGCAGGTGGTATTGTCCCTACAGTGGTTACTTTTCCTAATAGTTAGGAATAGTTAGGACAGGCATGCTGTTAGTGCAGCATATTCTAGAAATATTGGTCGAACCTTCAATTCAATTTGCTTCAACACGAACAATGCACAGGTGTCCCTTAATATAACCTAGACCCAGGACTACCTTGGTCCTCAAGAATAACCTAGACACACACAGGTGTATCCAGATATAACCTAGATCTAAAGCTAACTTGGTCCCAGAGAATAACCTAGACACATCTTTATTGTGTAACCTAGACCTAAAAATACTTTGGTCTTGAGAATAACTTAGACACACTTTCGTTTTTCCTGGGTATAATCTAGATCTAAGGCTTCCTTGGTCTCAGAGAATAACCTAGACACATAAATGTCCCAGGATATAACATAGACCTAAAGCAGACACACCTTGATCCCAGAGAATAACCTAGACACATGAAACTCATACACATTGGTTAAAGCCTCTTACCTACTGTGGCATATGGCTGGGGGTAGTACCCAACCGGGATGCCCAGGAGGACCAGAGGAGGGCTTTTACCTCCTCCAGACCACCAGGGGGCGACTGCCCTCGTGGCTTTGGGGACCACGGGAACTGAGCTTGGAAGCTCAACCCTATAGGGGCCCATAGTCACCGCCAGGGGGCGCCCCGATGCCTGGATAGTCCTGGTCCTCAGCACTTCCACCAGACTCGGAAGTGTTGGGGGAAGACGACCAGGACACCCGGAGTGCTTCTGGGTGCGCAGCCAGTACTTCCGCCACACTGGGGAGTGCCAGTGGAAGCTAATCGGGAGGCACCTGGAGCACATCCAGGTGTGTATAAATGGGGCTGCCTCTCTCCATTCGATGGCTGGAGTCAGGAGGAAGAAGGCAAGAGCTCGGAGAAGAGGAGTGGTGGCGGGCCAGAGAGGAAGGCATTGTGTGAGAGGCCTGGACTTTGGGGGAGTTTTGGGTTTGTGTCACTTTGTAAATAATAATAATGTATAATAAACATGAGTTGGGTGAACCAACGATGTCTGCCTGTCTGTGTCCGGGCTGTGATCCACACTACCAAGGATATTTACTCTCACTTTGAAGTTCATTCTTTCAGGAAACACCCTCCCTCAGTCTGCAAACCTTGTGGGCAAGAAAGCAACAATCCTCCCACACCAAGTGCCCCATAACTACGTAACATTTGCGCACACACACACACACACTCATCAAAACAGTATTAGCAAACAGGGTGCAAAACTTTGTTACCATAAAATCCTGCCAGCTATGCCAAATTTTTGTTGTGTTGATTTCTAGGTGACCCTATTTTCCCCATTGATACCCTTTGTTATATACACCTTAACAAAATATCTGAAATCCCAGCTTTTAGACTTTCTATATTACACTACATTTTATGTGTATGAACTCAGACCACACAACAGAGCAATAGAACAAACAGGAGACAGAGTTAAACTTTTAATTATGTATTATAGAGAATATACCCAAATTATAAGGAAGATAAAATGAGTGTGACAAAAATACCATTACAGCTTAAGAAGCAATGCATCTTGCGTCAATAGGTGGTTCTTGGCTTATCTTCAGCCCAGTTTGGTCATTACTACCACATGGCCTTTTGAATGGAATATCGAAACAGGCATATAACCTTTTTCAATACTCCATTCAAAGGCGATGCAGTACCAATGAGCAGACTAGGCTGAAGATAAGTCAGGGGCCACCTATTGAAAGACTATTTCAATAAGGCTTCCAAGGTGGAGTTGTTTTCATCATGAATAAATGGCAAGAGCTGCGGTGGGCAGGCGCCCTGCCCCGGGGTTTGTTTCCTGCATTGTGCCCTGTGTTGGCTGGGATTGGTTCCAGCAGACCCCCGTGACCCTGTAGTTAGGATATAGTGGGTTGGATAATGGATGGATGGATAAATGGCAAGAGAGAGAGGTTATCTTCTCTTCATGGCAAGAGAAAGATGGAGAAAGGTTGAGTGACCAACTTATACCATTTCTGGCACAAATCCTCGAACATTGAGTGTGGGTAACTCCCTTGGTTCATCCAGTCCCGCTTTAGCACAATTGGACCAATGAATAGTAAAGAATGGCCAATTGTAAATAGCCAAATTTCACTCTTCAAATCCCTGCTACATATCATCTAGGCAGTTTATGGCCTTCCTGTCAGGAATGGCTTGTAGGATCATGTAATCAGGACCTTCTTTCCAGCATCATAGGCCCCTGGACAAAGTAGTGCACATGGGCCCCTGTTTTGATAGTAAAACAGAAATGTGCATAGGCATCGGAAACATCATGGGCTCCAATGCTCCAGAAGCCCCCAGCCAGTGCCCATTGTGCCCATACGTTAAGATCGCCCTGCATGTAATCCCTGAAAAGAGTCACCCTTGTAAGCACTACTTCCCAAAGACTCAAGAGTTGGGTTAAGTAAGCATCTAAAGCACAACTGTTCTTATACAGTAAGTAAAGTAAAACAAACCTATTCTTAATACTGTTTCAGGAGGTATGAGAACCAAGGAATAAAATATATTTATTTTTTTCTTATTTTTTTAACAATTTTAGATAAAGCAATTTACAAATTAATCTTTATTTTCTAAATTACAATTAGTGGACATGTTGTAAAAATAAAACTATAGTAGACAACAGGGCATTTTTAATGTAGAAAAAGAAAGAAACTTAATAAAAAATCTTTAGTGTAGGCCAGTTTACAATGACAATATAGAAGAAAAACTTAACTTTATATTGTTTTACATTTTGTGTTAAACTCAAAACCTATTTGCATTTTACATTTTCATTAATCTTTACCCAGTTTTAGAACTAACTAACATCTTGTGCTACTTTAATTCTTTGCTTAGAATAAGAAATGTTTTTGAATTTTTTGATTTCATTGAAATAAAATAACCATTTAATTCTTAAATGTTTGCTTTCAGCAATGATAATCCAAGAAGCAGTTTCCTTTTTTTGGTAATGCAAAGGAGCATCTTACGTTTGGTGCATCTCATGTAGGTCATGTTTTTACACCCCTTATTTCTGCATCTTTCGGCATGTTTGCAATCTACCATCTTTGGCATTTGCATTGTTTCATATTTATGTGCAGATTACTGTAGTTGAGGAATTCTTATTTTCATTCATGGTTTATACTTGCTCTCTCTACTAGAACTGGTTTCAAGGTCTACATTCCCCAACAGTTCTTCAGCCAGATGCAGTTTGAAGTTCAGGTACAGCTGTTAATTCTTTTCTAGCAATGCATCCAAAAGGGTGATTTAATGTGAAGTAGCGATCAGAGAAAAACTGACATTCTGTTGGGACAGATTTTACCATGTGTAATACTGCTGATGCTCCAATGTCCAATTGCTTGCAGGTAAATGTACCTTTTCCTTGGTACATTTCAAAGTCCAGCATTAGACCATCAGAACGAATTTTTCGAAGGGTATGGCTTGCCTGGAACATGCTGTCTTACAGGACAATGACTCAGGAAAGGAATGATTTTCTCTTCAATGCAGAGTGTTTGGTTTTTTTATGGCTAAGGCTTCCCTTCTTTACTTTGTTCAGGAGTGGCTTGACTTTCCACAAAACGTCTGTTTTCTTTGTTTCTTCTGTTACATCCAGGTCATTGGCAACTTTCAGTCAATTGCTGAGTTTAAGGCGAAAGAAGAAAGGAATTATTAAGGATAAGATTGAGCAACACCTGGCAAGCACAGGAGTTATTCTGAACATTCAGCATGGGTGAATTGACTTCCAGAAAGTATTTGATAAGGTGCCACATGAGAGGTTGGGCATCAAATTAAAAGAAGTTGGAGTTCAGGGTGATGTTTTTAAATGGGTGCAGAATTGGCTCAGAAACAGGAAGCAGAGGGTGATGGTGCGAGGAACCTCATTAGAATTGGCCGATGTTAAGAGTGGTGTTCCACAGGGGTCAGTGCTAGGGCTGCTGCTATTTTAAATATAAATAAATGATTTAGATAGGAATATAAGTAACAAGCTGGATAAGTTTGATGATGATACCAAAATAGGTGGATTAGCAGATAATTTGGAGTCTGTTATCATTACAGAAGGACTTGGATAGCATACAGGGTTAGGCAGATTTGTGGCAGATGAAATTTAATGTCAGTAAAGTATTACACATAGGAAGTAAAAATATTAGGTCTGAATACAAAATGGGAGGTCTGAAAATTGAGAGAACACCTTATGAGAAGGATCTAGGAGTCATAGTGGACTCTAACCTATTGACTTCCCAACAGTGTTCAGAAGCCGCTAAGAAGGCAAGCAGAATGTTATATATAATGTTATATAGCACGATGTTTGGAGTACAAGTCCAAGGAGGTTATGCTCAAGCTTTATAATGCACTGGTGAGGTCACATCTGTAGTACTGTGTGCAGAGTTGATCTCCAGGCTACAAAAAGGACATAGCAGCACTAGAAAAGGTCCAAAGAAGAGCAGCTAGGCTGATTCCAGGACTACAGGGTTTGAAATATAAGGAAAGATTAAAAGAGCTGAGCCTATACAGTTTAAGCAAAAGCAGATTAAGAGGTGACATGATTGAAGTGTTTAAAATTATGATGGGAATTAGTACAGTTGATCGAGACTGTTATTTTAAAATGGATTCATCAAGAACACAGAGACACAGTTGAAAACTTGTTAAGGGTAAATTTTGCACAAACATTAGGAAGTTCTTCTTTACACAAAGAATGATAGACACTTGGAATAAGCTACCAAGTAGTGTTGTAGACAGTAAGACTTTAGGACTTTCAAAACTCGACTTGATGTTTTTTTGGAAGAAATAGGACTGGTGAGCTTTGTTGGGCTAAATGGACTGTTTTCGTCTAGATTGTTCTAATGTTCTAATTTAATAACATCAAGCAAGAAAATGTATAACTATAGTTGTCATAATCAGCCTATATTTATTTACTGGCTGTCCCCTGCTGCTCTGCCCTTGTAGTAGTGAAACAGGACAAACTTTAAAAATCAATAAAAGAAATGTAAAAATGTAATTTGTATAGAACAATTTATATTGACAGGTTTCCTATCCGATGGCTTCTTGATATACAATATTTTTGTTTTGTTATCGGGGCAAGGACATATAGGTTTTGTGAGGAACTAACCCTGGAGAAAGCAACGTAAAGTTGACCATGTGAGAAGCATGGTGAGCTAAGATCAACCCCTGGCAACTTGAGTGTCTGTCCCTGGGCCTTGTTAATTGACATTGCAATCTCTGTAATCTCTTGACGCTCAGACAGTGGGCAACGACTCACCTTTTTACAGCAACTTTGATATCTGACCACTTCTTTTTTATTTCGGGCACTGTGCGACTTTCTGAACTTGAACGTTCGAGTTTCTCCACACTCTGTATCACCCGACTTCCTTTTGTTATTTATACCACTGATTAAGCCAACAAATAGTATGTTTTTCCTTACCTTAACTTCGCATTCACTGAAATTCTTTTTTTTCATATATTTTTTCCATTGTCTTTTAACCAAACACTGAACAGAAAGGGCTATTCATATTGATTTGTATATTAAAATATGCAAAATTCTGAGAGGAGTCGGCAGGCGTGTGCATAAGCGTTACTTGGGATTTATGTAGAGGAAATGCGTGGCAGTGTTCTTACACACAGTTTTGTGCATCTGAATATTTTTTTTGCGTACGCGCATTTTCACTTTTGTCCATACGTCATGTTTTAGTGTGAATTCTATGCATGGCGCTATGCATGAGGCCCCTGGAGACTGGTACCATTGCAAAGTCTGGGTGGGCTCAGGTTTCTCAGAAGGATAATCGGTGCTCCTACTTTCAATGCTAAATTATGGGGTGGCTTGCCAGGAGGATTAATTAAATTTTAAAAATTCTGTAGGATAATGAATTAAATTGTTGTGTTCTAAAATGGTGTTTATTGACGTGTACGTATGTCTGAGTCAGTGTGTCAAATAATTTGAGTACCAATTGATTAATTTTATGTCTTCCTTTTGGCCCACAGCCTCTCTCTTCGCTTCACATTTATAAATTGCTGCTGCAAGCAAACTATAATATATATATATTGCAAGAAGATACTATATAGCACCCCACCCAACACAGATTGAACACGGGAGGCATGTGTAAAATAAATAACCTATTTATTTTCTTCCTCTACAGGATCTTCCCCATGTCCCACAGGCAATACACAATCCCAAGCACACTAAATCACACCAAGCACTGTTTTCCTTCTTCACCACCACTCCACCCAGGCAACCTTGTCTTCCTCCCCCCGACTCTGGCCCCTAAGTGGTGGTTGCTGGCTCCCTTTATTGGGTACCCGGAAGTGCTCCAGGTGCTTGATTGCCAACATCCGGCTGCACTTGCGGGTGTGGCGAAATCAATGCCCAAAAGGGGCCAGGAGCTCCTACTGCAGCACCCCCTGGCGGTGCCTGTGGAACCCAACAGGGCTGCACAGAACTCCAATCCCCATGAAGCCCTGGGGGAGTCCGAGGCACCGCTGCAACCCAGGGAGGCTGCCATCTAGCGTCCAGGGGGAGATATTGGGCTTCCCACCCTTGTCCCCCTGGTGAAGGGGCATCCCGG
>JANRMT010028174.1:175154794-175178454 GCA_026402145.1 Polypterus bichir lapradei | reverse complement strand
TATAGATGTTTTCATTTAGGAGATGTTAATGCTGCCATGAATATCAATAATATATTTTAATGTATTGTTCATGTGAAAAACATCAATGTATTTCAAGAAAGATCTTGTCCATACTTGCTAATCTTGATGTACATTGAACAATGAGTTTTGTGTTCTTCGTGCCGGCTATCTCATCTGTGAATCTTTCTGTCTCTTGAACTCATTTTAAGCAAGTTTCACATCTAATAATTCTAAGTCTGAGTCTTCTTTAACTATTCTTAGCCGAGTCCTCTTTGCCTTTGTCAAAGCTCTAACAACCAGGTGAAACTCATCAGTGTAATTGCTAAACATTATGATAATCCTTTTTTTCATGACAAATATCTAAATTACTCTGAGAACACACATTATTATTCCTGATATAATCATAAACAAGAAAATATAGCTATTACAGTTGAAAAATTATCCACTATTCATTACTTTTCCCTTTCCATAAAATGTACTTATTGAAAGAAATGTCCCATTTAGCAGGATGAAACAGGAAGATGTCATGATTGCACACACACAAATTTGGTATCATTGAAAAACTCGGGATATCTTCTTCAATGTACAACTGGAATTAGTAAAGTATTTCAAATAAGTTAAGCAATAGACTCAAGAATAAAATTGCCACTACATGGGACACAAATGCATAGGTGGGATCACAGGAGGATGTCAAAAGTACACAAAAGATCAAGTGCAGTTTGTGCAGTCCTTAAATCTGTTATTTTCTCCTTAAACAGTCTGGATTCACAGTCTGACCTGGGAAAGGCTGATATATTGTTGATGTCAGAGCAAGGGAGAATCCAGTTGTCATCGTCCACTTTGGAACAAATGACAACATAAGGGTAGTCTGTCAGTTCTGCAGTCCAAATTTAAAGAGTTAGATGCTAGGCTGAGGAGCACAATTGACAAAATAATCTTCTCCGAAAGAGAAGGTAAGACTGGAAGTTAGAAGGCTTAACACATGGCTCAAATCTTGGTGTACTGTATTATTGTATCGGTTTATGGGGAATATGGGATCTGCTCCACTGCAACAGGTTACATTTGAACTGGAGGGGCACCAGTGTTTTGGGGAGGTATTTAAGTAGGTCAGTGAAGGATTTTTTTAAGCTAGGGAATTAGATTTAGGGAGTTTAGGGAAGGTCAAGTTTAGAACGATACATAAGGAGACAAACAATTGTGTAAAAGCAAATGTGCATAGTAATGTAAATTCCAACCCAAAGTTTAAGTGAAAAAGTAAAATAAGTTACACATTTAAAAATGGCTTGCCTTAATGCTAGAAGTATCAACAATAAAACCACTAATATGGAGTTGTATGTAGCTGAGCATAAATATGATATTATAGCAATAAAGGAAACCTGACAAAACAACAAAGATGGGGAGCAGTATAACATAAAGGGGTGAAACTTTTCTAGGGAGGAAAGACAGAACAGAAAAGAAAAGGAGTAATGCAGAATTTAATTGTTTAATTGTGAAGTTTTCTTCAATTTCATTATGAGCCACATCGTAGTAAGGAAATATGGATTCGTCTGAAAGGCATTAAGGAAAGAGGCTTTATTTTAGGAGTGTGCTATAGGCCCACCCCTATGGAGAAAGTGACTTAAAAAATGCAATTTTTTAATAATATTAAAAAGGCACATTTACAGGAGGATATTATAGTCATGGGGACTTTAACTACCCAAATATTAACTGGGATAACTTTGCAAATAGTGGAGTACAAGAGCTGGAATTTACAGATGCAATCAGTGACTGTTTTTTAGCACATTATGTCAAAACACCAACGTGTGGGGGAGTCTGTCTAGATTTAGTATTTTGTAATATAAGGACAAAATTGGGGGTATAGAGATGATTGAACCACTAGGGTCACTTGACCATAATATAATACAATTCACAGTGTTTTGGAGGAGTGCAAATGCTTTGGTAGGGCAAATTTTGAACAGATGTGGCAGAGTATTAAAGGGATAAAGTTGTAAACTTTTGTTTGTGGAGGCAATCAAAGAGCTAAGTTTTGAGGGGGCTATTTCTCGTGCCTGCCTACCACCTTAGATTCTTCTGAGACACTGTCTGGCTCCGCCAGGACCTCAAAACAGTTTGACACTTCCAATTTTGAGGTTGATGCCCCCAGACATAGGACACCTTTTGTCTTGTTACTGTGAACAACCTAACTCTGTTTGGTTTGGAGTTTTCTCCCATGACACCTTAGGGATGCACAATATCTCTCTAAAGGGCACCTAGGCCAGTTCCACCAATTCTCTACTTACAACGCAGGCAAGCCAACTCCTCCTCCAGTTCAGCAACCCTGAGCTTCAACTATTAGATCAGCTGAAATTTCCTGCAGGCATAGCCTTCATGGAAGGAAGGAAGACTGGCTCCTCTAAGCCATCTTCCAAATAATCCAGCATCAAGCAGAACTTGCATTGCACTTGGTGTATTTTTCTAATTTGGCTTTTGATAACTTAACTCTTTTTAATTTAAATGATTTAACTTAAATTATTAAAATAAAAAAAAATAATGAACTACAGTTATTTAGACTTTCTGGCTCTTCAAGCTCCCCTAATATTTTCCTCTTCAACCGCATGTTGTTCGTCTTTATTTTGAAGTTAATAGACTTTATTTTTTGTCTGTCTGTTTTCCTAACTTTGTGCCCCACTTATTACTTCTTTACTTTAAAGCTCTCCATTTACAACTTTTGAATTCCTCCTATTAATGAATCCTTATATTGTTACCCTCTCAATTGTGATAACTTTCCTGACTAATAAATGTTCTGTCAAGTAATTATTTACTTCCTTTTTGCTTACTGATATTAGTCACAAGTTATTTTGTTATTCACTTGTCTGTTTCTTTTGCTGTTGGTGCTTTTGCCTGATCAGCCTTCTCTTGCTAGATGCCTGTTTATGGACTGCTTTTTTATGCACTTTAAAGTCCACTGCCTAAAATGTACTTAAAATAAATGCTTTCTGTCTAAGAAATGAATGCATACAGTGCATCCGGAAAGTATTCACAGCGCATCACTTTTTCCACATTTTGTTATGTTACAGCCTTATTCCAAAATGGATTAAATTCATTTTTTTCCTCTGAATTCTACACACAACACCCCATAATGACAACGTGAAAAACATTTACTTGAGGTTTTTGCAAATTTATTAAAAATAAAAAAATTGAGAAAGCACATGTACATAAGTATTCACAGCCTTTGCCATGAAGCTCAAAACTGAGCTCAGGTGCATCCTGTTTCCCCTGATCATCTTTGAAATGTTTCTGCAGCTTAATTGGAGTCCACCTGTGGTAAATTCAGTTGATTGGACATGATTTGGAAAGGCACACACCTGTCTACATAAGGTCCCACAGTTAAAAGTTCATGTCAGAGCACAAACCAAGCATGAAGTCAAAGGAATTGTCTGTAGACCTCCGAGACAGGATTGTCTCGAGGCACAAATCTGGGGAAGGTTACAGAAAAACTTCTGCTGCTTTGAAGGTCCCAATGAGCACAGTGGCCTCCATCATCCGTAAGTGGAAGAAGTTCGAAACCACCAGGACTCTTCCTAGAGCTGGCCGGCCATCTAAACTGAGCGATTGGGGGAAAAGGGCCTTAGTCAAGGAGGTGACGAAGAACCCAATGGTCACTCTGTCAGAGCTCCAGAGGTCCTCTGTGGAGAGAGGAACCTTCCAGAAGGACAACCATCTCTGCAGCAATCCACCAATCATGCCTGTATGGTAGAGTGGCCAGACGGAAGCCACTCCTTAGTAAAAAGGCACATGGCAGTCCGCCTGGAGTTTGCCAAAAGGCACCTGAAGGACTCTCAGACCATGAGAAGCAAAATTCTTTGGTCTGATGAGACAAAGATTGAACTCCTTGGTGTGGATGCCAGGCGTCAAGTTTGGAGGAAACCAGGCACCGCTCATCACCAGGCCAATACCATCCCTACAGTGAAGCATGGTGGTGGCAGCATCATGCTGTGGGGATGTTTTTCAGCGGCAGAAACTGGGAGACTAGTCAGGGTAAAGGGAAAGATGACTGCAGCAATGTACAGAGACATCCTGGATGAAAACCCGCTCCAGTGCGCTCTTGACCTCAGACTGGGGCGACAGTTCATCTTTCAGCAGGACAACGACCCTAAGCACACAGCCAAGATATCAAAGGAGTGGCTTTTGGACAACTCTGTGAATGTCCTTGAGTGGCCCAGCCAGAGCCCAGACTTGAATCCGATTGAACATCTCTGGAGAGATCTTAAAATGGCTGTGCACCGATGCTTCCCATCCAACCTGATGGAGCTTGAGAGGTGCTGCAAAGAGGAATGGGCAAAACTGGCCAAAGATAGGTGTGCCAAGCTTGTGGCATCATATTCAAAAAGACTTGAGGCTGTAATTGCTGCCAAAGGTGCATCAACAAAGTATTGAGCAAAGGCTGTGAATACTTATGTACATGTGATTTCTCAGTTTTTTTATTTTAAATAAATTTGCAAAAACCTCAAGTAAACTTTTTTCAAGTTGTCATTATGGGGTGTTGTGTGTAGAATTCTGAGGAAAAAAATGAATTTAATCCATATTGGAATAAGGCTGTAACATTACAAAATGTGGAAAAAGTGATGTGCTGTGAATAATTTCCAGATGCACTGTATGTCTTCACTTCCTACTAGCACTTTTCGAGTGCTAAATGATGTGCCATAAAATTATTCTTATATGCCTTAACTTCTTCTCACAAAGGAATCAACAATACTTTAATCTGTTCAATGCTACAATGCCTATTATTTACTTACAGGCTTGCCGGTTTCACCTACAGTGTTTCTGCCCTGTCTCGCCTTGTATTCTTCACCAATGCTAGTTTTGAATGCAAGTAACTAGAATAAGTAACAAGTGACTTTCCAAACTCTTCCCCAAACTCTCAACAACTTTTACTCCTGTGCAGGCAAATAAAAGCAAGAAATCTTTTCCAAAATTATAAAAGCTTTAAAAATCCCAACACAGATCCTTAGCAGCAATCAAAAATTAAAATTTTTAGGAGTAAAATTTTTTTTGTTTTATTTAAGTAAAAGTTAATTTATTATATATCCACTTGAAATTGTATATTTTTTAGCTTATTTTTTTTAATATATGGTTTCTGATTTGTCTAACATATTATGATAAATGATGATACTGTATTATGATTTCCACTAAAATACAGACTTTCATCTCTCACAGGAGAAAAGACCATTAATTTCTTATTAGATAAAGCAATAAACACTGGCTGACAGGTAAACTGATTATTGAAGAATTGACACAAATGGGGCACATTCTACTTTTGATTGGTTAAAAACATTTTAATTCAGCTATTTAAAAATTGCAGAGTAGAAATGTGAAAAAGCAAAATTAACCACACAATTTTTTAAAATCAGCACAATTTATTTACAATTTTTGTGTTTAACTAGGCTGACCCGCCTTTTAAGGCGACCGACTTTTAAGTTGACCACTTCTTAAGGCAATTCAATATGTAGATCAATTTGATATTTTATACAAACTCATTAATTTGGTTATATTGCATTTGAGCGGTATTACTTTAATACTCGTAGTTTCTGTTATTTTTGTGATGAAATTTAAACTTTTTTTCTATATTGAGGTCGCCCTTTTGAACCCCCTGATATTTACTATGCGGTGAGGCATTTGTACTCCATCAACATTAATTATTTCCAGAGACATAATTTTGTCTATTTTTCCAGCGCATCGCACACAAAAGCAAGGGAATGATGGGAGCATCAGAACTCTGCTCACATCATGTTGCTTCGTACCGCAAGCTGCAAGTAGTAAGTCTGTGATAAGCGGAATACCGCTACACTTTCCACTCACGGGACGGAAGGACAATCCCGACCGCTTTTATATAGTAAGAAAGAAGAAGAAGATATCGCACAGTCTGGAATAGAAAATCATCTTTTACCTGGAAAAACGAAACTACAAATCCCATCGTGCATTACAAAATGGACAGGGCGTGTGTGAAACTCCGTGCTACTCGCACAGTCTGGAGTAGAAAATCATCTTTTACCTGGAAAAACGAAACTACAAATCCCATCGTGCATTGCAAAATGGACGGGGCGTGTGTGAAACTCCATGCCTGCGTAGCACTCACGGGACGGAAGGACAATCTCGACCGCTTTTATATAGAAGGATTGTATTTCTCAAATGGAGACACACTGAGCATAGCATCTAATTATCTATATTTCTATATCCTATGGCATTTATATATGCATGTATTTATTTATTTATTTGCAAAGCAGTTGTTTTCTATAAAAACAATTAAGCAGAAGCATAAAAAAGCACTTGACTACACTTTACATGTTTAATAAGCACCTCAATCCACATAGCATTTTTTTGGCAATTTTAACTTCTCAAGTGAAGACACACTGACCATAATATTTATTTATCTATTTATGTGTTTAATGGAGGCATGGTGCCCAGAGCTTTTATTTACATATTATGTTATTTACATGTAAAGCTTCAGTTTACTACACTATACCTATGCACTGAACAGATTCAGTAATATGCAGGAACAATACAGAAATGGTACAATGAAGTAGCAGACATAACTTAGAAAACAAAACAAAATTAATAAATGTGTAAAATTAAAAATTATCTCTTCTCTCTGGGCCTGTATTTTGCCATCTAATTTGCTGCAGGAACACAACTCTTCTCCTGCCAGTCCAAACCCAGGAACTGTCTGCCACCCTCTGTCAACCTAGTGGTGTTCCATCTTGCTGTCCACATCATTAAAATGATTGTAATTGATTCTAGTTTTTGACTGACTCAACTACAACCCCAATTCCAAAAAAGTTGGGATGCTGTGTAAAATTTAAATAAAAACAATGCAATGATTTGCAAATCTCATAAACCCATATTTTGTTCACAATAGAACATAGAAAACATATCAAATGTTGTAAATGAGATATTTTACTTTTTCATGAAAAATGTTAGCTGAATATGAATTTGATGGCAACAACACATCTCAGAAAATTTGGGACGGGGCAACAAAAGTCTGGAAAAGTAAGTGGTACTAAAAAGAAACAACTGGAGGAACATTTTGAAACTAATTACGCTAACTGGTAACAGGTGAGTAGCGTGATAGGGTATAATAAATCTTAGAGAGGCAGAGTCTCTCAGAGGTAAAATTGGGCAGAGGTTCACCAATTTGCAAAAACTGTGTCTACAGTTTTTTTTCAGAATAATACTGTATTCCTCAACATACAGTTGTGAAGACTTTTAATATCTCATCATCTACGGTACATAATATAAAAAGATTCAGAGAATCTGTAGAAATCTCTGTGTACAAGGGTCAAGGCTGAAAATCAATATTGTATCCCCATGATCTTCAGGCCCTTAGGCGACACTGAATTAAAAACAGAAATTATTCTGTCATGGAAATTACTGCATGGACTCAGGAACACTTCCAGAAATCACAAATGCAGGCTAAAGCTTTAATATGCAAAAAAGAAGCCATATGTGAACATGATCCAGAAATGCCGCTGTCTTTTCTGGGCCAAAGCTCATTTAAAATGGACTGTGGCAAAATGGAAAACTGTTCTGTGGTCAGAGAAATCGAAATTTGAAATTCTTTCCTGAAAACATGGATGCCACGTCCTCTGGACTAAAGAGGTGGGACCATCCAGCATGTTATCAGTGCTCAGCTCAAAAAAACCCTGCATCTTTGACAGTATGGGGGTGCATTAGTGCCTATGGAATTGTTAGCTTGCACATCTGGAAAGGCACCATTAGTGTTGAAAGGTATATACATGTTTTAAAGCAGCATATGCTCCCATCTAGACAATGCCCTTTTCAGGAAATTAAGGACTTACATATTTCAGCAAGACAATACAAAACCACATACTGCATCTGTTACAACAGCATGGCTTCATAGTCGAAGAGTCCAGGTGCTGAACTGACCTGCCTGCAGTCCAGACCTTTCACCAATTGAAAACATTTGGCGCATGATGAAATGGAAAAATACAACAAAGACAACCCAGGACTGTTGAACAGCTAGAATCCTATATCAGAAAAGAATGGGAGAACATTCCTCTCCGAAAAGTCCAGCTACTGGTCTCCTCAATTCTGAGACGTTTAGGGAATGTTGTTAAAAAAGAAGTTATGGTACACAGTGGTAAACATAGCCCTGTCCTGACATTTTTGAGATGTGTTGCTGTCATCAAATTCAAAATGACCTTATTCTTTTCTCAGAGTGGTACATTTTCAGTTTAAACATTTGATATGTTTTATATGTTCTTTTGTAAATAAAATATGGATTTGTGAGATTTGCAAATCATTGTATTCTGTTTTTATTTATATTTTACACAGTATCCCAACATTTTTGGAGTTGGGGTTGTATATCAAGGTAGTGTCCCCTCCTGCTCGGGAAAGTTTGCTGCTTACATTCAGTTTTACAATCGGTGTATCTATAAAAATCGTTTCATTTGTTCCTTCAGCCTGCAGGCAGCTTCAGCTAAGAAGCTGTATAAAACAGTCTATTAGATCTCACCTTCAATCTGGATTCTGCAAGGGTCACTCTTGTTACCAATGATCTTAGATCTGCTCATGCTGGTTCTGTCTCCTTAGTGCATATCCTTTTCGGCCTTTCATCAGTTTTCAATCCCTTTAACCACTCCCTGCTTATCTATTCCTTAGATAAACTCAATCTGTGGTTCTGCTTAGAATCGTTCATTTCTGGCTGATTCTTTTTTTTTTTTTTGTGTCTACTGGACTAACTCCTTGTCTTTTCCTCAAACTTTCTACAGGTATTGCTGTAAAAATCGGTGTTGAGTCCACTTTCCTTTTCTCTCTACATTCAAGCCTTAACACTAGAATCCCTGAAGCCTATGAAAAAACCACTCGTAATCCAGGCCCACCTTAAATCCTTTCACACCTCTCCATCAGCGTCTTTTGTTTTTTAAATGTGTCGATCAGCGCAAGCAGCCTGCTGTCTCATCCCCGGCCTTGACTGAGCTCAGCTCTGGCAAAAAGTTCTCCCAGGTCAAGCCAAGGCTCCTTATCTTTGTGTGAGGTTCCTGGAGTTGTATAATACAGTATATTGTATGTTATTTCATGTGTGTTCCATGTCTACAAAGATCTGGGTAAGTGTAGGATGAAAGGAAATAAATGCGAGGCAAGAAATGCTGAACACATACCTAAAGCAGAAACTTTTTCCATGTTATACAAATGATGACGTGAAGTGTATAATGTGTGAAGACTTTAGTCCAAATATCAAATAAACACATGCACTTTTATTAAAGAATATAACTAAAGAAAAAAAAACATTTGATTTGCATGTTGCTGTCAATGAGTTAAAAACCCAAGTTCAAATGTCAATTGACAGGAAGTTAATATGTATTCTTGAATGGTATAGAGGTAAGAACTTCTGCCTTATAACTCAAAGTTACCGGGATCAAGACCGGGTGCTCTGCGTTTTGAGTAGTGAGCTGCTATTATTATTTTTTCTATAATATAATACAAACATACATTTAATTTGAGTCTGTAACACCTGGTGTAAATTTTGGCTACTTGTAAAAGTTAGTGCTTGTTTTTTATTTTTCAGTTCTATTGATGTTCACGTGGTACAACAAACTTGCCTCTCCCTCTCTGAGTTGGTGGCATTTATCTCCATTGTTTTCACAAGAGCAAAGCTATGGCTGATGCCTACTCAGAACTATTTGTTGTATTGGCAATCAAAGATACAATGTCCCGTGACCACTATCAGACTGGACAAAGGCAGGACCGTAACAACAGACAGCGTCTTCACAGCTCTTTCACTGGCTAATAGACTGCTGCACTCTGCTTGGCACCATAAAATAAAATGGGACTTCCACCTGCAGCTAAAGTCACTTCAGTAGGCAAGCAATTCACCACGCTGCTGTTTAGATCTGGCAATGTCTTGATGACGGTGCAATAATTATAGTAGTAGTTCTACACCCCCTTGCTTGTTTTGTCTTGTTCTCTGTTGGTTTTCATGCTAGGACCTTTTAATCATTATTGTATGTAACTTGCTTTGTAAGTCACCTTGTATAAAGGTATCTGCTAAAAAATATTAATAAACAGAGAAGCAAAAAATAATTAACCCATTATCTCATAATAAAACTGTGAAAACTCAGGATTGTAACTAAATGGTAATGATGATTCTATATAAATGAATATACTTATTTACAAAAATAACAAATAACAAAAAAGCTCTCCAAAAAATGAGCTGCCTAAAAGGCAATCCTATGTAATTAAGTCCTAATACACAATTCAGAAGAATAATCAAAAGACAATAATCAAGAAAGTAGAATATCCAAATACAAAATGTCAATATTTACAAACTCCAAACAACTTTAGTGCACCACTGCCCGAGGTCCTCTTTTCCTGGGCTTAAATAGCCAGCAGGAAGATTCAGGAGTAGCAACATTAGGGTAGCCCCACCTTTTGAGGGTACCATCCACCAAACACAAGGAATATACTCATATTTAAAGCAACAGTACATAATTAAAACATAATTGAAATAATATGAACAATATTTCAATTATGACAAAAACAAGAAAACATTAAATATACATAACCCATGTTGGTACCTAAAAATAACGATGCCACCATAAGATGAAACTGCTGCAAAACTATAAATAAATGAATACATTTTCTCCTACCTTTTTAATTTTGTGTAAGAGTAGAAAGATAGATCATTTATTTATCCCCAAGGGGAAATTCAAACTTTACAGAGGCTTCAGAAAAATATACATATCAATTTAAACAACAAACCCCCTAAACCCCCTAAAGAAAGTCTGGCTTATATAATAAGGGAGCCATTGTCATTCGATAACAGGCTTGTAGGTATCAATAAGATGACTTCAGACCATTCCAGCTGTTTTTGTTCCTTTAGTTTTGCTGTTGTGGAAGATCAGCCTCGGCACAGACAGACACGGACTACAGATGTCGAAAAGTACACACTCCTCCCGTCACAAGCACCGTCCTCTTCCACCCGACGCCGGCTCTCTGAATGGAGTGAGGCAGCCCCCTTTATGGCACACTCGGATGTGCTCCAGGTGCTCCCTGATGATCTTCCGGCAGCACTCCCTGATGTGGTGGAAGTGCTGCCCTTGCACCCAGAAGCAGTCCAGGCATATCTGGTTCCTGTCCCAGCAGCACTTCCTGGTGTGGCGAAAGTGCTGCAATACATGGCTCAGGAACCATCCAGGTGCCCACTGATGACGGCCACGGGGAATCCAGGAAGGCTGCACTCTTGCGCCCAGTGGAATATTTTGCTCCTCTCCTGGTCCTTTCTTGTTCCAGGTGTCCCGGTGGGACAAGGTCCCTGGTTGTCTGCCACACTGTAAAATGGCAATATCGAATACCTAGGAAACAGGGTCGACTGTTTATTTTTGCAGTCACATAAGTAAAGGGATATGATGGCTTATTATATGATGCTAAAAAGTATTTTATTTCTTAAAAAGAAGAACATAAAAAATGTATAGTCTGAAGATAGTAAATTAAATGTCCATGGATATATACTGATAGGAAACAAAAAAATCAAGTATTTTCTGGAATGAGAAAGCTATATTTACAATTTTACAATTTTTTTAATCTATTTGCCCATCTTGTGCCATAAGATATTACAACCTATCAAACACACAAAAGTTCATTAGACCAATGTTTAATCAGCTGATCTTCAAAAAGGCGTAATTCAAAGGCACAGCATGACTAAGTCTACACTTAGCTTTTTTGTGCATTCCATAATGCCTTGGATGTTACTAGAGGCAATGGAGAAGGCCAGAGGCATATTGCAGGTGGACACACTATGAACCTGTGTTGTGAGACACTATCAATTAAGCGACTACACTGTTTCCAAGCTAAAGGCAAGGTTTCATTAGACTAGGGGGCAGATTACTTTCTAAGACCTGGGGCCTCATAAAGCTTGGTATGCACAAAAAGAGGCTTGAAATTTGCTCATGCAAACACCAGGATTTATGAAAGAAAACTTAACAGGGAAATATGTATATTTACCACAACTCTGCCCCATCCATATGCAATATTTTGGAGAAACTGGGAAACAATAACACCCTTGAAAATAGCCAAACCAACTAAATGATGATTCACAGTCTCACACACATAATTCATATAACCGAGCTGTTGTTATAATGTGCTTTTGTGCAAGCCAAGCTTTATGAGAAACATACAGTATTAAACCTCAAAAGTGATGAATATAATGTACAGACTGCATTTTAGTTTCCTTTTAAGGGGTCAGTGCTGTGTATTTTCACTGAAGACCTTTTTTGGCTTTTCACTAGTTTATATCAGCTGCCTGTTGTCTTTGGCGCAGGGAATGGGCCGACAGGTCAGGAATATTTCAGCCAAGCTTTGTTCCATAATACTTGCTGTGCTGGAAGCCATTAACTTAACTGACCGACGAGGTTCTACATTCAGCTTTTGTATGGCATGGGTTCACATACAGTACATAATATTTTTCCCAACATAAAAAATTTGGAGCAATGTCTGATTCTCCTAAGATAATCAGATCACTGTACTGCACTTATATTGAAATCAGGACTCCTAGCCAGAAAGAAGCCTTTTTTTATCAATGAGCAGTTATATGCCATTAATGTACAAGTCGTCTGTGATATCAAGATAAGACTGACAAACACCATGCCTTAGTGGCTTGGATCAAGCTATGATTAATTTATTTTTAAAGTATTTTTGACAAATGTGAAGGTACTGTACGTGATGACTGGCTTATTGGCTAGGTAACTGGCTGAACCCTCAGTTTTTCATATGGCTTCTACCATTTATTGTTTAACAGCAATCATGTCATTACATGTGCTAGGTAATAGTGGCTACCCGCTTTGATGCTGAGGCCTTACGCCTTGCCCTGATCCCCAGAGTACAGAGGAGAGGCACTATAACACCACACATTAACTTGTGTTCTCAGTTGCAGAGCGAAGCCAGATACTCTTGAATGCCGGAGGGACTATCTCAATACATCAGGCAAAGACTACTCTATCAGCCAAAAACGTTTTGCAGTATCTTGAATTTCTATCATCAGACTGGTCCATCTAAGATATCATTTTATATCTGCAATACATACCCTTGACTAAACTGCCTGTGGATTCCAAGGTCAAGTCAGTTGCAGAGTTGTGTAGGACAAGCTCTGTGCCCCTGGCCTTTGAGAAAGAAAGACAACATGGTGGAGGTCCCCTGCTCACACCTCCTAGATAATCTGATGCTACAGCAGTACAGTATAAGGACACAAATGCAGCTGCTGTGGTCACAGATATCCTGAGGCATGAATGCTGGTGTGCAGGTGCTGCCCTGCCCTGACTTCTCTCCTGGCCATAACCTCATAGATCACTTTTAGCATGCCCCAATTACAGCATTCAGAAACATGAATTTGTGTCTGCCAATGACCAGAGAGAGACTCATTAGGCCAATTGGCAGGAAAGGGATAGTAACTAAACTGCAAATTCAGGATCTCAGTTTTACATGGGCGATTAATGGAATGTATGTAGTATTTGAATTTGAATAGTGTTTAATAAAAGATATTGTGAAAATCCAAAATTTGATAAACCTAAAACAGGAGCCTAGCAGTTAGTTCTTCTGCATTACAGATCTATAGTTCTGGGATTCAATGCCACACTGGGTCATAGTCCATTCGGAGTGTGCATGTTCTCTACGTGTTGATATAAGTTTTTCCTGCCACATTCCCAAAAACATGCAGGTGAGGTTAACGGACAACTCTAAACTGGCCTCTGTGTGAATAACTGACCACTGTGATGTACTGGTGCCCTGTCCTGGGCAGTTTCTGCCTTGTGCCAAGTACCCTGAACTGGATGCAGTAAGTTTAAAAATGCTAGGTTATTTATAAAATATCTAAAAACACAAAAAGGAGAGGGTGGTATGTTTGCACAGTAATAGTGCTGCTGCCTCGCAGAAAGGAGACTAGGATTCGCGCCTTGGGTCCTCCCTGTGTAGAGTTTGCATGTTCTCCCAGTGTTTGCATGGGTTTCATCTAAGTGCAAGTTAGGTGGATTGGCAATACTAAATTGGCCCTATCCTGCAGTTTTAGGTTTATCAAATTTTGGATTTGCACTTGTTGAAGCTGGCAGGTGGGTCAGTAGGTCATATACGTTGTAGGAAATGATAATAAATCTGCAAAATTTTCCTTCTACATAACATAGCTGAAAATTCTATTAGTAAGCACTCAGTTTTGGAAACATAGCGTATGAGTATTGGACTTAGGGGCAGTGTTGATGCCTTCTTTTTCTTGGAGATTTTGGAGTGAATGTTTCTGTTAAACAAGATGGCCTACCTTACCTTACAGTGACAAAGACATGGTTATTTAACCTTTATGAAGTGCATGTTTTTATACTGAAAACCAATTAAGACTTCATCACACTGCACGATTTTTCCAGTGATTTTCAGTTGTAGTTGTCATTTACATAATCTGAGTGACCATCAGTCATGTAATCTGACAGTCAGACTGGTTTGATTGTCTTAAGTTATAGGGGCTCACTAAGAATGGAGAATGAGACTGGAAACTTGCTGGGCTATTCACTTAGTGTGACAGGGCCTTTAGAAAGAACATAAGTCAAGAGGCAAACCAGTTTTACATGTTTAGTGTCTCTGGAGTTTCAGAAACAGGGCAAAAGGCATATCTGCCATTTTCTTAAGAAATTGAAAATAAAGATCACAGAACCTTTATTGTCATCAGTGCTATTGAAAATGATCTTTATCTGGGTCTGGTTAAAGGATCTGGGATTTTGAGCTTGGCGTTTACTTTCCAGTTTAATAGCATAGCGCCCTGATTCTCATCCTTTGCACTTGGCACGGTTAGATTTTTATTTCTTGATAACAAAGTTACCTTCCCTTCATACAATCTTGGGATTCACCTGGTTTCAATGGCATAACTGTTTAATTATTTGGTCTTTAAAGGAAGTAGCCTGCAATATGCCTTTCAAAGATCCTTTTAAAACAGATAAAGGAAAGGGCTTTATTGGTGAAAAATGTAAAGGTAGCACAATCATAACTCACCAGACAGAGTAATAACTGAATAACTGTGAGAATGTCTCTTAGCACAGTGGTCAGGAGAATTAGCTTCAGAACATTTTTCATTCTGCATTGTCATGATCCAGGAATTTTTTTTCTTTTGTTTTTCTATTTAATTGTTTGGTTTTTATTTTAATTTTTACTATTTATTTAGTTTTTTGTTGGTGATATAATACATTGCCATTTTGGAACAGGTTAGTATGATGTTGCCCTTCTCTGGGTGTGCATTCTACCAGCAGCCTTCCAAAAGTAAGCCTCATGTTCAGAGAATACTGTACCTGTGCTTTCTTTTTAAAGGCTAACACTGTTACCTAGTTTCTTTAGAAAATTGTTTTCATGCAACCTTGTGTATCTTCCAGCCCTTTTTGATTAGGTGACTATACACATGTATAGTCACCTTGGTACTTATCCAGCCTGGTTTAATTATTCTTGGTGTTTGCCCTTTGAAAGTATACTCTGTTTCCCTAACTCTTAACAACACTCAATTGTTGATGATTTTTTCAAAAAGATTGAAACAGTTATAACATATTCTACTGAAAATGTAGAGTTTGTTCATTAAAAAAAGAATCAGTGAGTGAGCTTAATATTTTAAGTTCTAATATAAAGGCCTCATCACATTGCTTGATATTTCTAGCAATTTTCAGTTCAGGCTTGTGTGCATGTGAAAGCTGTGGAAGAATAATTTTAGGGTAACATGGCATTCATCTTAAAGAAATAGTATAAAGGCTTAATAAATGTCAGAAACCTGTTTAGGCACACCAGGGGCCTCATGTATAACGGCATGTGTAGAATTTACACTATAACATGGCGTAAGCACAAAAGCGGGAATGTGCGTACGCACAGAAAAATCCAGATGCAGGAATCTGTGCGTATACTAACTTCCACGTTCTTCTGCTACATAAATCCCGATCAGCGTGAAAAGCAACGCACGTGCACGTGCCTGCTGTCCCTCCCCGACTCCTCCCAGAATTACGCCTCTTTGAATATGTAAATCAATAAAAATAGCCCTTAAGCTCAGCGTTCTGTGAAAAGGCAATGGCAAAACCACGAGGAAAGTGACACCGTTTCCTTTAATTATTAACAATATAGATTATTTAAATTTAGTTAAAGTTTTATCTGTATAATATAATAAACATATTTTGCTGCATTTCATCTTAAAAATGATAATGTCATCATATGTGTACGTGCTTTATAAAGTGGCTCAGGTTGTGCAATATTATAACTATATCGCAAGTTTACAGTGAGGTAATTGTACTTATAAGTACAAACAATTCTACAAGGAGCAGTTGATGGACTGATAGAGTGCATTTAGAGCTCTTGGGATGAAACTGTTTCTGAACCGCGAGGTCTGTACAGGAAAGCTTTTGAAGCGTTTGAGTGTGAGTAGAAGTTCAAATAGGAAGCATGGCTGAGGCAGTGTGTGCTTGATGCTGTATACCGATAATTCTCTTTCCGATCAGCTGCTCCAAGTGGTGCAGTGAGAGTAATATGAAAAAAGATGATCCGCTGTGGCAACCCCTAACGGGAGTATCTGAAAGAAGAAGAAGAAGGTGCAGTGAGAGTAACAACGCTAAAGGAGATATTGTATTTACAATAGTGTGACCATTCTGTGGACCATTATATTGTTACAGGTTAATTACAATCAGATGCATTAAACTAATAAACAATATGCTGTTAATTTCAGTGTATTTATAAAGCTGCGTCAGGGATGTGGATCTAAAAAAGAAAGGGTAACCACACAGGAACAGTAGCACTGCTTTGACACTGGGTGCCGCCAGTCGGCAAAACCGAGCGGAAAACTTGCATACGACAGGGTATGAGCTACCGTGGAAATGTTCATGGCTTTATGCCAAGTTTAGGTTTTATACATCACGATTTGAACGTGCGTACACACCATTTATACATGAGGCCCAGGAAACTAGATTAAGGTCAAGTGAACAACAAAATGCACACTGAAATATAAGAATTGGTTTAGGAGAAATACTGAGATGGTCAAGTAAATAAAGAATGTAACAGAAGAAAGGTTGATGTAATATACAAAATGTACTTAAGGATGACTAAGAGATGACTAAGAAATCAGCAGATGTCCTATAAACAAAAATGGACAATTGTTATATGCACAGAAATTTCAAGGGTGATGGCACACTCAAAGTTATAAGAAGAACCAGAATTTAACATACTTTTATTTTATGTAAACCATTTGGGTATAAACTAATGAACAAACCAGAGTAAAATGTATGCATTGATTGACACTGCACATAAATTCAGTAGTTTATAAAATGAACCTCTATTCTTTGTTTTCTCTGACCATGCTTTAACAGACTGCTTTTGAAGAATGCTCCCTCTAAGGCATTTTGCTGAAAAGTAATTAAAAGATATAATGAACTGTTAGAGAATGTTTCTTTCTTTAATAAGATGTTAAATTTCTACCATAAAGCTCACAATCATTTGCCACTCACCCTGAAGTACAATGCATATAATACAGCAATGAGAACTAAGGAGCAAGGGTATTTTGGAGCTCAAGAACAGAGGAAAGGCTAGTCTGTCTGATGTCTTGTGTTTTATGTGTCATGACAAAATTGAGAAACAGAAATAGAGATAGAGGTAGAGACTGAAGCTGAACTTGCCTTTAAAGCCTTTACACGGGAACCAGATTTGTCAGGCAACATGTTGTAAACTGTGCTAGAAAGATGTTACGCAGTCAGGTAATTTGACATAATCAGGCAACAAGATAACCAACTGCAGTCATCAAGTCTGAAATTCCCTGAATAAAAATAATGCAATGTCACATTGGCATAAATGGAGTATGGTCAGGGATAACAAAGGCTTAGCCACTTGCCATATCACAAAGACTGTGTACAGCAACCATATGCAGGAACCTTATTTTAGTTATTTGTACTTGTGACTTTATTTTTATGGCTCCTGGTCACAAAGGACAGGGATTTAAATTTCATTGTCTAAACATGCTCCTTCAACACAAGGACCTTTCTTTTGGCCACTACTGCAGATTCTGTCTCCTTGACCTTTTAGTGCTCGTCAGGTAAATCTGAAGACCTTCTTGCTAAAAGTCCTCCTTCAATCTGACAGTTTCCTTCTCCACCAGTGTGTATCAATGGATTCAAGTTTTGTCTCCAAGATATTCACCAACTACCGTTTGGTCCCAGCTCCTTACAGATGCATCCACTACTGAGTTCTTAAGCAAATCCCTTCAGGCTCCATGTCCCTAATCTACATAAGAATTCAGTCCATCAATCATGTTTGTTTAGCCAATAGCTAAGCTGTCAAGGTTTCTGATTCTACTACAATTTCAAATTTTCAAAAGTTGTCATACTGACCTCTGTCACCCACCATGCTTAAATAACCTGTGGAGAAGCTGGGAGACCCAAGACCTCACACATGCAAAACATGCCCTCTACCACTGAGTTGCTTCCCCCATTTATATAATGCAGACTTATTCTTGCATGTTTTAAGTGGCGCTGATAAGGGGACATTATGCAAACACTAGCTGGATGGAAGACTGAAGAAAAGACTATGCCCTTGACAGGAAAAAACAGACTGTGGCAGACGGCCAGGGATCTTGCCCCACCGGGATGCCTGGAATCTGGAAGGACCGGGAGAGGGGCAATACCGCCCTCTGGACGTAAGAGGGCAGCCCCCCTGGATTCCATCAGGACCACCAAGTTGGGAAGCTCAGCCCTGTGGTGGTTCGTGGTCACCACCAGGGGGCGCCTGGATGGTTCCTGAGCTAAAGACAACAGTACTTCCACCACACCAGGAAGTGCTGCCATAACAGGAACCAGATACATCCGGAGTGCTTCCGAGTGCAAGAGCAGCACTTTCGTAGCACCAGGAATTCAGCACAGCCCTGTTGGGCTCCGTAGGTGCTGCCATGGGGTGGTACAGGGCTGCAGAACTCTACTATGTAGGGCTTCCACCTCACCTGGAATTATTTCCAAATCATGCTAATGAACCACTGGAAGTGCTCTCGGGTGTGGCATAAAAGGAGTCAGCTGCCACTGCTTCAAAAGCCAGAGTTGGGAGAAACAGGACAAAGCTTGTTGAGGAGACCTGGAGGCAAAAGATAGAGACACAGAGGAAGATAGAAAGAAAGGAAAAGCTCTGTATTGTGCTGCTTATTGTGTTTTGAACTGTGCTGAGCTTTGGAAATAATGTGGGAAGCATTTCTCATGAAAAAAATAAATAAAACGTGTTGCTGAACTTGTGTCCACGTCTCTCTGTGTAGGGTTGGGGAGCTGGTGCACCCCCTGGTGGCAACAACATATAGTTCACATGCAGGTCCCTTAACAAAGACATTATTTTTGTACACCTACATAAAATCATATCTCCTAGTTTGTTTCAGGGATTTGCACATTTTGTGATAGATGTTTTACATGCAAATATGTTTGGAAGTTTACTAATTTTTGGCATACTGGCATAATGGTTTTTGTTTTTTTTTTCATAAAGAAAAATTTCATGCAGTTTATTGTCCATTCCTATGTTACAATCTATCATGGTGCCAAGGACTGCCAAAGGGCAAAAACGTAAAATGTAAGAAAGAATTTCACTGTAAACATAACAATACTATGGCTATTATAGATAGATAGATAGATAGATAGATAGATAGATAGATAGATAGATAGATACTTTATTAATCCCAAGGGGAAATTCACATACTCCAGCAGCAGCATATTGATAAAAAACAATATTAAATTAATTGAAGAGTCGCATAATGTGGGGGAGGAACAATCTCCTTAGTCTGTCAGTGGAGCAGGGCAGTGACAGCAGTCTGTTGCTGAAGCTGCTCCTCTGCCTGGAGATGATACTGTTTAGTGGATGTAGTGGATTCTCCATGATTGACAGGAGCCTGCTCAGTGCCTGTCGCTCTGCCACGGATGTCAAACTGTCCAGCTCCGTGCCTACAATAGAACCTGCCTTCCTCACCAGTTTGTCCAGGCGCGAGGCGTCCTTCTTCTTTAAGCTGCCTCCTCAGCACACCACTGCGTAGAAGAGGGCACTCGCCACAACCATCTGATAGAACATCTGCAACATCTTATTGCAGATGTTGAAGGACGCCAGCCTTCTAAGGAAGTATAGTCGGCTCTGTCCTCTCTTGCACAGAGCATCAGTTTAGGCAGTCCAGTCCAATTTATCATCCAGCTGCACTCCCAGGTATTTATAGGTCTGCACCCTCTGCACAGTCATCTCTGATAATCACGGGGTCCAGGAGGGGCCTGGGTCTCCTAAAATCCACCACCAGCTCTTTGGTTTTGCTGGTGTTCAGGTGTAAGTGGTTTGAGTCACACCATTTAACAAAGTTTTGGATTAGGTTCCTATACTCATCCTCCTGCCAACTCCTGATGCAGCCCACGATATCAGTGTCGTCAGCGAACTTTTGCATGTGGCAGGACTCTGAGTTGTATTGGAAGCCCGATGTATATAGGCTGAACAGGACCAGAGAAAGCACAGTCCCCTGCGGCGCTCCTGTGTTGCTGACCACAATGTCAGACCTGCACTTCCCGAGATGTACATACTGAGGTCTGTCTGTAAGACAGTCCACGATCCATGCCACCAGGTATGAATCTACTCCCATCTTTGTCAGCTTGTCCCTAAGGAGCAGAGGTTGGATGGTGCTGAAGGCGCTAGAGAAGTCCAGAAACATAATTCTTACAGCACCATTCCCTCTGTCCAAGTGGGAGAGGGATCGGTGTAACATATAGATGATGGCATCCTCTGCTCCCACCTTCTCCTGGTATGCGAACTGCAGAGGGTCGAGGGCATGGCGGACCTGTGGCCTCAGGTGGTGAAGCAGCAGCCGCTCCATGGTCTTCATCACATGTGACGTCAGAGCGAAAGGCCAGAAGTCATTCAGCTCACTAGGACGTGATACCTTTGGGACTGGGGTGATGCAAGATGTTTTCCAAAGCCTCAGGACTCTCCCCTGTTCCAGGCTCAGGTTGAAGATGTGCTGTAGAGGATTCCCCAGCTCCAGCACACAGGCCTTCAGCAGTTGTGGCGATACTCCACCAGGACCCACTGCTTTGCTGGCATGAAGTCTCCTCAGCTCTCTGCTTACCTGGGTTGCTGTAATTGTGGGTGGGGGGAAACTCTATCCATCAGCAGAAGGATGGGTGGAGGGTGCAGTACTCCGAGGAGAGAGTGGGTTAGGGTGGTCAAACCTGTTAAAGAAGTTGTTTATCTGGTTTGCTCTCTCCACATCTGTCTCAATGGTGGCACCCCACTTCGAGCTGCAGCAAGTGATGATCTTCATCCCATCCCACACTTCCTTCATGCTGTTATTCTGCAACTACATTTTCCATTTATATAAGACATATACAGTGCCTTCAGAAAGTACTCAGACCCCTTCACTTTTTCACAGTTTGTTTTATGTAGTAGCTTTGAGCTGAAATTAAATTCTTTTCCTCACACATCAAGCAACACTTAGTATCCCAGAAAGACAAAGTGAAAACAAGATTTTAGACATTTTTGCAAATTTATTAAAAATAGAAAACTGAAATATCACATTGACACAAGCGTTCAGACTCTTTACTCAGTAAAGCCCCTTTGGCAATGATTAGGGTCACGAGTCTCCTTGGTTATGATGCAAGCATCACACACCTGGATTTGAACATTTTCTGACTTTCTTCTCTGCAGATCCTCTCAAGCTTCTTCAGGATGCATAGAGACCATCAATTGACAGCTGTTTTGAGGTCTCCCCAGAGATGTTCAGTTGGGTTCAAATCTGAGCTCTGGTTGGACCACTCAAACACATTTACAGAGCTGACCCTAAGCCATTGCTGTGTTTTTACTTTGTGCTTAGAGGCATTGTACTGTTGCAGTTTGAATCTTAAGCCCATTTTGAGGTGCAAAGCACTCTGGAGCAGATTTTCATTAAGGATATCTCTGTAGTTTACAGTATTCCACTTTCTCTTAAGCTTATCTCCCAAATAAAAAAAATGACAGTACAATACAAAATAAATACATAAACATTACGCCAAACATGCAGTATATATAAATATAATATATACTGTGTGTATGTATATATTGTTTGTGTATTTGATATTCACTGTTTTAATTCATCTTACAACTTATTGGATGCAATCTACTGGTGCAAGTGCCCAATGGCCCTGTGCTGTTGCTTGTAGGGTGGGGTAAGAAAAGCATTTGTTTAGAATGGCTGAGGTGTTTAATTACATTGTTAGTCTTTATAAGAGTTGTGCATTTCCTAAACAGAAGGCAACTGGGTGCCATTAATGTTCTGTGCCACCATCACCACCCCCTACAAAGCTTTACAATCATGATCCAAGCAGCATTTAAGCAGCAGTAGACCATAGTGTCTCATTAAACTTCTTTGTAAAGTGTCTCATTATTATTGGTGATCAGGCCTATGATGGTGGTGTCATCATCAAATTTAATTATGGAGTTGGAGCTGGGCTCAGCACACTATCCAGTATAGTGTCTCTGTTCAGGGTCAGTGTAGAGGATGTAATGCTGCCAAGCTGCACATGCTGAGGTCTGTTGGTTAACTGTTTCCTTAGGAGGCATTAGCTCTCCGGAAATGTGTTCTTTTGAAATTGCGGCATGTTAAGTAACCGAAAAAAGATAGAAATATGACAGAGAAGGTGATATCCCTCCCATAGTGATTACAGCGGTACAAAACTCACATGAGAACAAGATATACTATAGCTTACTTTACTGACGGTGTTTAAGCGGTTACAGACGGGAAGCTTATGACAGACTTTTATCAAGGTGGGAATCTTGACCTACGCAGTCTGCCATTTTTCATCACCACGCCGAGAGAAATTTTCTGGACGGAATTCCGACAGCTTCAAAGTGTATTGGCATTAGGTCCATCCTTATATACTGTCATCCACGTGCTGGTCCTCTCTGGTTTCCAAACAAGGACAGGAAAGGTTCAACTCCACCTCCAAAATACAGGAATAGCCACAATGCCTATTTGCATTTCTCATTCTCCCAACAAGGAAAGAAGACTTTGTGCTGACAGAGGACAGAAGTATATTATTCTGTCTTTTAGGCCGACTATACAATCCTCCAGCTGTCTTTGGCTATCTAATCCAATGCTTGGTTGGCAATTCTAAATGCTGAGCCCCTGTGTACCATACTTGGTCTTCCTGTATAATAGCGTGCACAGAGACAGTGACATTAAATTAATATTATAACATATTATAACATTAACCCAACAGTTTAAGCAGTGAACTCTACATGCACACATAGGCTGTGAGTGTTACTTCAGATAGGTTAAGTGGCATTAAGTCAACATGGCCTCTGAAGGTAATGAGCACAACCCACCACAGTCATTCATCACTCTGTAGTGATCACACCACAATAATAAATTCTGGAAAAAGTAACAGTTGTTCCAAAAAGAAAACTCCATCAAAACATCCTCTTTGCCAAGACAGAGCATCATGGCCAGGCAATATCTCCTCCAGGATTTTTGGTACATTGACATACCATCCATCCTCTTCCTCTTCCTTACAGTATTTTAAAAATCTCTTTTGTTGTTGATATGTGTTGTGATGTGAAATTTTACATATAACTTGATAAATATTTTGTACGTCTTTATTTGTAATTTAGGCAAAGCAATGTAATTTAGTGTCCCCCCCCCC
>JANRMT010028174.1:175131852-175154694 GCA_026402145.1 Polypterus bichir lapradei | reverse complement strand
TGGGAGAGGATGTGTCTTAAACCAGTTTGGCAAGTATTTCTCTGCTAAAGTCTTTCAACCCCCCGCAAGGAAGCCAGGATATTTAACATATGGTTTGGGGGCAGGTGTTAAGATGTTCTATTTCCCCCATTGGTCTGAGGTATGGCTGTTTGGAATTGGCTTGTCTCAGAGGCCTTTAAGTACCATGATGTCCTATTGGCTGTAGGAGTTGGACAGAAAACCCATAAATTTGCTTGCTTTATCTCACTCTCTCTCTCTTGCTAACAACTGATGAAGACCATCACACCACAAACTGACAAGAACAGCACAATGAAGAGCACAGCTCAGCAGACATATTGAACAGGCTTGCGGCCTATTCTGAAGAATGCTGAGCACCAATGATGCCTTAACTAGAGACATTAAGTAACTAACAAGTCTGTGTGCCACCTGAAACTACACATCATCATTTAATCAGGTTGTATGGTTGCCAATATTCAAATATACTTTGCAAATTGTTATTATTTATGAATATTATCAATAATACATTATTTTATGTGTAATTTAACTCCTGATTGTCTTTTTACTACATCTAATTGCCTGAGTAATAGATATGGAAGGGAAGGTGGGGATAGGTTATATACAATAATACCTTATAAACAGTAATAAGTCTGTGAGATTAGGCATTCTAAGGCTACATATTAATAATACAATAGGGGAAAGTAAAGCAATATATATTACTCTACCAAGATTAAACAATATGCTTTCGTAATCTAGGTATTTAAGTATTTTCTGGGGATTAGGCCTCATTAAATTTCATTTAAAAACTGCCTTTGTGCAGTTTTGTTGCTCCTGAAATCTCCTTATGTATGTTTTTTTTTCTTTAGGAGTGTTTTGGTTTCTTCTGTCCTCCCCAGCCATCAGACCTTATTTTATTCTTTGTTTTAGTATTGCCTAATCTTATTTTTAGATCTTTCTTTCTTTCTTTCTTTCTTCCTTTCTTTCTTTTATAAAGCACTTTGAGTGACATCATTTGTATGAAAATGTGCTATATAAGTAAATGTTGTTTTTGTTTAGTGGTTTAGGTGTAAGTCTCATTTTACAAGACCTTGTCTGCATGCCTGTACTCAATTTGTAATTAATAGTAAACTTGAATTATTAAAGGTTTGAGTTTAGTGTTTGAGTTGTCTTTTCTATTCATCTTACTAACTGAATCATAGCAGCAGGATGAAAATATATGGTCACTTATTATAGAAGAACAGTCAGTCAAATAATTACTGTATGATACAATGAAAACAGCTAGCAGTCACTGAGGCAATGTGGCAGTTTGAACATTAGCAGGATCACCGGTGTGGCCTTCCTTTGCTGCAAGATGATGTTGCAAGATGCAAGATGATGTTGTAGGTCTTTGGTGCTGGTCTGTGGGTTGACTCTGACTGTTCTCACCATTCGTCGCTTCTGTCTATCCGAAATCTTCCTTGGTCTGCCACTTCAAGCCTTAACTTGAACTAAGCCTGTGGTCTTCCATTTCCTCAATATGTTCCTAACTGTGGAAACAGACAGCTTAAATCTCTGGGACAGCTTTCTGTATCCTTCCCCTAAACCATGACGGTGAACAATCTTTGTCTTCAGGTCATTTGAAAGTTGTTTTGTGACCCCCATGTTGCTACTCTTCAGAGAAAATTAAAGGAGGAGGGAAACTTACAATTGACCCCCTTAAATACTCTTTCTCATTATAGGATTCACCTGTGTATGTAGGTCAGGGGTCACTGAGCTTACCAAGCCAATTTGAGTTCCAATAATTAGTTCTAAAAGTTTTGGAATCAATAAAATGACAACGGTGCCCAAATTTATGCACCTGCCTGATTTTGTTTGAACAATTATTTCACACTTTCTGTAAATCCAATAAACTTCATTTCACTTCTCAAATATCACTGTGTGTGTCTCCTATATGATATATTTAACTGACATTTTTTATCGTAACAACCAACGATTTATACAGGAAAATAATGACTATTAACAAGGTTGCCCAAACTTTTGCATCCCACTGTATGTACATGTGCTTTCTCAGTTTTTTTATTTTTAATAAATTTGCAAAAACTTCAAGTAAATTTTTTTCACATTGTCATTATGGGGTGTTGTGTGTAGAATTCTGAGGAAAAAAATGAATTTAATCCATTTTGGAATAAGGCTGTAACATAACAAAACGTGGAAAAAGTGATGTGCTGTGAATACTTTCTGGATGCACTGTACACTACCATACATGAAGCATGCCTTCCTTTCGTTGCACCACCTCATGTACTGCACATCATGTTGCTTTGATCAGAGTGTACACATACGATGAAACTATAGATAAGTGACTGGGGCAGGCGGTGTGTGATTAGGAAAGGTTGATGCCTGAAGCTTTATTGATACATTGAGAGAGTCGAAGGGGAAGCAGTGGAGGTTAGAGTCCTATTCTCTCTACTGTTTGTTTTTTTGGTACAGATTTTTTAATTAATTTTTAAAGGAAAGAAATGGGGAATAACCAAATGAGAAAGGTGCACTTAAAACAAAAGATAATGAAGTCCCAAACACACACATGCTCAATTTATAACATTCAAAACTAGAATAGGTGGAAATGAAGGACCACACAGATGCAGCAGGAGGACAGGACCAAAATATATGAAAAAAAAGAACCAGACACTTTAAGAAAGCATAATTTGCGAACTTGGTCAAGGGATAAACCCATTAATGATCATTTCAAGGAAGTTATCTAAATACTATAGGCAATTTTACACTGAATACATTGGTTATTTGAATTTTAGAGCAAGTTTTAAGTTCTGTAAAAGTAGAATCCCAGCCCAAGTCTTGCATCACCGAGATCTGCATACAACACTGAGACCAGTTTGAATTGAAAACTGGTTAAAGAAACAAAAATGACAAAAGGATAAAATGAGGCAGGCAGGACAGAGAGATGCCACATGCTTTATGGACTGACCTTACCTATAGATAAAAGAAAAAGTAGAGGAAAGTACTGAAAATTTAGAGGAAAAATCACAAAAATAAAAGGAGTTCTGACTCTCCAAAAAGATCAGTGAATCCACCAGGGCAAACTCTAACATCAAGCTGAAGAGCTAGAATTAAGCCCACACCTGCCTACTGCTTCTTAACTCTAATCAACTCCAGGGTACAATAAAGTTCCAATAGTTGATTCCAGAGACTGTGCTGTGCATTGCAAAAAACCTGACTACATCTAAAAGGTATCTCGCAACCTCCCTCACTATCTTGGATTTCCCACCAGGGAGGTCATGATTCATGTGTCTAGGCAGCCAGGGATCTGTACAACAAAGACTTTGACTACTGCCAAAGCCACATATCATTGGACCCTTATGGCTCCTCCTACAGGTGGTTGGCCCACTGGAGGATAGACCCATGTTGTCCTTCGGGTTATGCTTGCCCACAAGCATTTCCCTTTTTTGGGTGAGGTGACTGAGTCCATGTTTGTTTTCCTTATAATGGTCATGTGAACCGCACTTTGTCTGGTCTCCTCGCCTAGCGCTAATTTGACCAGGGTGACCCTAAGAAGGCCTACTGCCCCAGACAACATAGAACCTAGGATCACTGGGACACACAAATCCTTCTACCATGATAAGATGGCAATTCACGGAAAGGAGAACCATTCACTGTATATTTTTTCCCAAGAAATATCATGATCATGTCTTTCCCTGTATTTCTTCTCTGGGCATTGCCAAACAACTAAGAAATTCCTGGTAGAACTGAATTTCCGTACTTTTAACAGAATAGCATAAGTGTTGGAGGCCACTATTCATATGATACAGGCTAACCTTGTGAATATTGATGACAAGATTAGCTACAGTCAGTGATAAGGTAGCCATCTGAACTAATATGACAGTTCTCGATCGGCTGTTCTGTCTGTGGGCTGTGGAATACAAACAATACAAGATGGATGGAGCAAGTGAACACAACAAAGAAACGTGACATGAGTTACTTACACTGCATCTTCAGAGCTCCTCTCCAACCACATGATCCTACCTTACATGTCATTTCTTACCACTCTAGCCTAAGTATTTAACCGTAAAAAAATAACAGGAAAGTACATGACACAGAGAAAAGGAGGCATGGAAAAAGTGGATTTAAAGCCCAAAACGGAAAGTCAAAAATAATGGTGAGGGGGATCACTCCAGCAAGAGGCAGCAAACAATAAGAGATGTATTTACTTGAACTTCCTCATTGTGAGGATCTACAGTGGTGTCAGAGTGTAGAAATGGTCAGCTCAGCAGTTTACTATGGCTAATTATGATGGTGCAAGCCAAGACAGTTTATAAGAACATTCAAATTACAAAAAAAATTAAAATGAAAGCAGCAACCACAGTGATGAACGGTAAGTTTAAACTTTGTGAACATGTAGTAAGCATCCAATGTTAAACAAGACAAAGTCATACTTGACAGATTTCACTTTTGTTTCCTTTAGTTTAATACAACCAGTGATCTAAACTGTTTCACTCTTTATTTGATAAGGAACACATGCGTGGAGTAGAGCTTCAGTCCTAGCAAGCAGCGAACAGACGTTTAGTAAGGGCTAAAGCATACCTTGTGTTAGACCTGTACACATTCTTCATTTTCTATAAAGGTTCAACCAAGCTAGGGGGGCATTACAGCTGCAGAAGAGTCAGAGAGTCCTGGTGAGAGTGCAACATCTGCACAGCATGTGGTACTGTGTCGCTCAGTCTACTGCACTATTGATTCTTAAGTTCAGTACTCTGAGCCCCTGTGACTGCACATTATTGCTCCAACCATTTTCACAATAAGTACCGGTAGGTCATTTTTACCTTTAACTGATCCCATTGTTTAATTAATTTTAATTAGTTTTCATTCTCTTATTTTCATAAAGGTGAAGCAGTCACGTTTACAATTGCAAGAATTTAAGAAGTATTTTTATTTCTTGCTGTATCTTCAGATTATTAACTGTTTCACTTATTTGGAGATTACTCTGTTATTTGTATCTGAATGCTGAAAATGAATTAGTAAATAATGGCTTACATTCCCACAACAGTCAAAAACAGGAAAATAATTATTGTTTGTTTAATAATTGTATTTTTTGCCTTCTTTATTTGTTATATACTTTAATATCTTTATGATATCTTTTATTATTTATCAATTCATTGAGCCACTTATCAGTGCCTCTGTGTGTGAGTGTGTGCATGCTGGGTCAAAGCTGGGTGTGTTCCTGGGGTCCCCATGTTAAAGTAAATGCATCACTGTCTTTGGGTGGTGTAAATCCTTGTGACTGCTACAGCATAGTGCACCTCCACCCAGTGCCAATGGAAGCTTCTCTGGAGTTCTCATCAAGGTTCTCCAGAATTAATAAAAAAATAAAAAAATGCCAAAATAAATGCATAAACAACATATGAAAAACAAACAGACTGAATAAAGTAATGGCAAACTGAACATGTGCAAAGTGCTCATGAGGCGTTTCGTAAATAATGCTAATAACAAATATCTTAAACTATAAGGCAAATTAACAACTACTATAAATGTATATGAATGTAAGAAGAAATTAAACACAATTATCTCTGGACTTACAGTATATACATTATATCACTTAAACATAACACAATTTTTTGCAGAGCTTTCAAAATTGACATTTAACAAAACTGAAGGATTTATATGACATATTCCCAGACACCTGAGGAAGAAATGTTTATTTAAAGCTAGGCATAATCATGTAAAAAATGATTGCATATTTCTGAAAATTAAAAAATCCAAAAATTATTTTTAAAATACAGAATTAACCACTACAGACTTTTTTTTCTCTTCTCTTAATTTATTACCAGAAGCATGTTAATTATTCACTGAATTCAGCAATGGAGCGTTTCCATTAGTGATAGTGACATTTACCATGAGATAAATTGCAACTACATTTTCTCTCCACATATATTAAGTCAACAGAAAAGAGGTGTGGGAATTCTCATACATAGAACTGTTCCATTTGTAGCATCAGATGTAGTATTGGATCCTGAAGGGAGATATGTAATGGTTATGGGAGACTTATCTAACTGTAAAATGATCTTGATAAATGTTTATGCACCTAATGTTGATGATAAGGAATTTATACAAAATTTGTTGGCATCCATTCCCAATCTGAACACTCATAAAGTTATAATGGCTGGGGATTTTAATTGTGTTATGAATCCACTTTTGGATAAGACTTCCTCCACAGGGGGAACGGCATCTAACACTGCAAAAATAATTACAAAGTTTATAACTGATCACAACTTATCAGACCCCTGGAGGTTTTTAAACCCAAATTCAAGAACATATTCTTTCTATTCACCAGTACATCATTGTTACTCAAGGATCGATTACTTCTTTATAGACAATAACTTCTTGCCTAAGATTAAATCTTGCAAATACGATGCTATTGTTATTTCTGACCATGCACCTATGATCTTGGAGCTAAAATTACTAAGCCCCATGCACTCACCCCGCAGATGGCGCCTCAACCCGCTTCTATTAGCTGATGAGAATTGTACTGAATTTATATCCAAACAAATCAAATTCTTTCTAGAGACAAATACATCCCCCGAGATCTCTGCAGGGATACTCTGGGAAACTCTTAAGGCCTTCTTAAGAGGACAGATTATCTCATATCTTTCCCACAGAAATAAATCCGAGGCCAAGAAAGTAGCAGATATAAAAAGCGAAATTACTAAAATAGATGAAGAACATGCCAGACTACCAAGCGAGACTCTACATAGGAGAAGGCAGGCTCTACATTCGGAATTAAACCTCTTGACAACTAAAGAAACTGAACAACTAATTTACAAATCCAGACATCATTACTATGAACATGGGGAGAAAGCTAATAAGCTTTTAGCTCAACAAATTCACAAGCAAGAAGTGCGCAACGCAATCTCGGTAATAACTAGTACGAACGGAGATAAAATCGTCGAACACCAAAATATAATGCACACTTTCAGAGACTACTATAAATCCCTATATACTACTGAGTTTAAGGAAGACAATACACAATCTAATGCATTTCTGGATACATTACAGATACCACAAATAGACGCTTTTACTGCGGAGGAACTTGATAAACCTCTGATGTTATCAGAATTACTAGATGCTATAAAATCACTCCAAGGCGGGAAAGCAGCAGGCCCTGATGGTTACCCTGCAGAATTTTACAAGAAATTCTCCGCTCAGCTAGCCCCCCTCTTATTAGCAACATTTACAGAAGCCAGAGATAACCAATCTCTTCCACAAACCTTTCGCCAAGCACTAATCACTGTCTTTCCAAAACAAAATAAGGACTTATTACAATGTGCATCATACAGACCAATTTCACTTCTGAATAACGACGTTAAAATACTCTCTAAAATCTTAGCCAGAAGGATGGAGAAAGTGCTCCCCTCGATAATATCACAAGACCAAACTGGATTTATTAGGGGCCGGCACTTATCTTCCAATCTTCGACGCCTGTTTAATGTAATATACTCACCAACTAAATCAAACACCCCAGAAATATTATTATCATTAGATGCAGAAAAAGCATTCGACATGATTGAATGGAAATACCTTTTTACTATATTGGAGAAGTTTGGGTTTGGCCCAAACATCTGTGCATGGATTAAATTACTGTATACTAACCCAGAAGCTTCAGTTTGCATCAACAACATTTGCTCAGACTACTTTAAACTAGAACGTGGCACTAGACAAGGATGCCCCTTGTCACCACTGCTGTTTGCGATTGCCATTGAACCACTGGCAATACATTGTCAAAATACTGATCAGATAAAGGGGATTAGCAGAGAAGGACTGGAACAGAAAATCTTATTATATGCAGATGACATGGTACTGTATATATCAGACCCAGAAAATTCTGTACCTGCAGTCTTAGCAGCACTCACAGAATTTCAAAAGATCTCTGGTCTCAGAATTAATCTGAATAAAAGTGTACTCTTTCCAGTGAACTCTCAAGCATATAATATTAGATTAGATACCCTACCTTTTATCATTGCAGAACAGTTTAAATACCTAGAATAAACATCACAAGTAAACATAAAGCTCTATATCAACAAAATTTCGCCGTTTGCATGGAAAAAATTAAACAAGACTTGCATAGATGGTCAACCCTTCATCTCACACTAGCTGGAAGAATTAACACTGTTAAGATGAATATTCTTCCTAAGCTCCTTTTTTTATTTCAAAACATCCCAATATACATTAATAAATCATTTTTTAGGCAATTAGATTCGACAATAACCTAATTTATTTGGAATTCAAAACATCCACGCATCAAAAGAGCGACCCTACAAAGACAAAAGGCAGAAGGCGGCATGGCTCTACCTAACTTCCAGTTTTATTACTGGGCAGCAAATATACAGGCGATAAGAACCTGGACACAAATAGAAGAACATACACAGGCTTGGTCCGCAATAGAATTAAATTCCTGCAGTACTTCTTTGTATTCCTTGCTCTGTGCTCCAATAAACACACGTTATCGCCAATACACTAATAATCCAATTGTGCTCCACTCACTTAGAATCTGGAACCAATGTAGAAAGCATTTTAAGACGGAGAAGCTTCTATCTGTGGCACCCCTGCAAGAGAACCACCTCTTTCAACCCTCACAAACATATGCAGTTTTTAATATTTGGAAAAAATTTGGAATTAACTTGCTTAGAGATCTTTATATAGACAACGTCTTTGCATCCTATGAGCAATTACATTCCAAATTTAACATTCCAGCTACACATTTCTTTCACTATCTTCAAATCAGAAACTTTGTTAAACAAAACCTTCCAGATTTTCCTCATCTTGCACCCTCATCCATGCTGGAAAAAATATTGCTCAATCTCAAGGATTTAGACTCCATCTCTACAATATATAAAATCATTTTACAATCCCTCCCTTTTAAAGATCCAAGAGGACACTGGGAAAAAGATCTTTCAATTAATATATCAGAAAAGGAGTGGAAAGTAGCAATGCAGAGAATTCACTCGAGCTCCATATGCGCAAAACATACAATTATACAACTCAAAATTATATAATCAAGCACATCTGTCTCGACTAAAACTCTCCAAAATGTTCCCAGGACATGATCCAACCTGCGAACGTTGCAACCAAGTCCCAGCCTCACTAGGTCACATGTTCTGGTCCTGCACCAAATTAACATTATTCTGGACAAACATTTTTAATTACCTTTCAGATAGCCTTGGACTTACAATCCCTCCAAACCCATTAACAGCTGTGTTTGGTGTTCTTCCAGATGGGTTTAAAGCGGAGGAAGACAAACAAATTGTGATTGCATTCACTACACTTTTGGCACGTAGACTTATTCTCATAAACTGGAAGAACCCAAACTCTCCTCTTTTAAGTCAGTGGGAAACCGATGTGTTATATTATTTGAAGTTGGAAAAAATCAAATATTCAATTAGAGGATCCGTACAGACTTTTTTCAAAACATGGCAGGATCTAATCAGTAATATTTTAAAATAAGTTCAAAAGGCACAGAGAATTTATTAATTTAGGTATGTCTCCAAGCCTTAAATTTAACGCCGTTTGGCTTGCTCTCTCTCTCAGGGGTGGGGATCGATCTGTTCTTAATTTTTCTCTTTGTAAAAGTTTGATTGCTTTGTATGGATTGTAATAAAATTAATAAAAAGAAAAAAAAAAAAAAAAAAGTCAACAGAAAAGACAGAAGCATCTTGCAGAGCAGTGGCAGCAGTTAGTTAAGCTGTGGGAAGACCCATGGCCAGCCATGATACCTGTATAGCTTATTAATCTACAGAAAGTCAGCAGAGTTGTGTGTGTAAAATCGATTTCTGTGGAGGAGCTAAGACAGTGGACATAAGGAATTATAAATGATGGTCCTTGCTTTTGACATTTTGATGATACCGGAGGGTACCCAAAAATCATAGTGACAACTGTTATTTTTTTCCTTCAAAATGCAAGGATATAACAAGAAAAAAAAATCAGAAAGAAATTGTTTATCCTTATCTTCCTATTACTTGTTCCATCATCAATAAGACACATGGACCTGATGTACCAATCACTTCTCCAATTGACAATCTTTCAAATGCCAGGCTTTCTATTGGCTGAGGGTAGTAACTCATTATCCATGTCATTGACATATGCCTGGACCTTGATCTTGTTGTATTGTCCATCTTTCCAGTGTCATTGTTGAAAGTATCTAATGTAAAACAATGAGGAGATGTGTCCCTAAAACTTTTGGTTTGAAGTCTTTGGCCCAGTTCACTGTTTCCTGTCCTCTTTGCACTTTCCAAGGAAGCTCTGGTAGTTATGCATCTTAGAATCTTCTGATTGGTTCTCAAACCCTGGCGTTGAAAATATTAGGCTTCCTAATGACTGACGGCATTATCTGATTATCTGCAATGTTAAACATACAACTGGACCTTCATTTTCTTCCATTTTTCATATTTCCTGTGTGAATGCTGAAAGTATCTGATCATAAATCAAGACTAGATGGGTCCCAAACACTTTTGATTCAATGTCTTGATCACTGTTAGGTACAATCTTTACCATTTTGACTACCCAAGGAAACACGAGCAACTATGTAAATGATCCTCTGCAGATTAGTTCACAAGCTTTGGTTTGCCAAATGCCAGGCTTCCTATTGGCTGAGGGTATTAACTCATTACACATGTCATTGACATATGCCTGGACCTTCATCTTCTTCCATTCTTCATCGTTCCTATATGAATACTGAAGGAATCTGATCATAAATCATGACTAGATGGGTCCCAAAGACATTTTATTCACTAACTTGCTCCCTGTTGAGTAATATCTTTATGTTTTGGACCGTTAAAGAAAACATGGGCAGCTATGCATCTTAGCCTCTTTTGATTGGTTCTCAAACCGTGGCTTTGCAAATTTCAGGCTTCCTATTGGTTGAAGCCATTATCTCATTAACTGTAGTGTTAAACATACAAACTGGACCTTCATTTTCTTCCATTCTTCATCTTTCCTGTGTGAATACTGAAAGTATCGGATCATAAATCATGACTAGATGGGTCCCAAAGACATTTTGTTCAGTGACTTGCTCCCTGTTGAGTACTATCTTTATGTTTTGGACTGTTAAAGAAAACACGGGCAGCTATGCATCTGTAACATAAGTTTAATATGTCACTGTCCTCTGTACAAATATATTTTATAAATCTACTTTTCATTCTACTCCCATGCACAGAAACAGATTTACCACAGGGGTTCATCATATAAGAACTGCTAGACAAGCATTTTAAGACCAGACAAATTAGGGACACCTGTGAAATTCGTGTCACAGTGAAGGCCATTATATACTATTTCTGTGTGTCAAACTCAACATGAAATTGTATCCTCTTTGCCTTGTTTGGAATGGCATGATTCACCTAAGTGGGGGCCTGCACATGAAGAAAGAGTATATAGCCTTGGAATTTTGCCGGGCATACATTTGAAGCTGATGGACGCATGGGAGATAAAGTCATCCGATCCTGAAAATCCTTGGAATGGAGCGACGAAAATGGCAGACTCTACACATCAGGCCCCCACTCTCGAACTGGGTTCTTGCCATGGCTTCCTTTGTCTGTTATGCAGCGTAAGTCATCATTAAAGAAAGGTAAGTTATTTCTCTTATGTGATTTCTTACCGCCCTATCACTAAGGGAAGGGTATCTCATTTTTATATCTATATAGATTCGGGTTCTGTAACACACCACAATTACAAAAAGAACACATTCCAACAAGGAAGCTAATGCCCCTGCTGGATACAGATGCCGACAAGGATGTGATTTTGGCTAAATTACCAACTGCACCATATTTATGATGTATCACATATATAAAATATGCTTCTGAAAATGATGGCGTGGAGGGTCTCGGTCAAGTACTAAGATTACTGGGATGGTCGAGCGCATAGTCATGAACTCCCATGGACAAGTTATACTGCTCCAAATGCTTCGCCCAAACTGGAAGGGAATATTAATCCCATGAAAGTGCAAGAGGTGGTCTTTGAACATAGTCTACAGTGCAGGGGCAAGAAAAAACAGATAGCTGCTGATTAATTGGGGTAGGTTCTGCTAATCGCATTATGCAGATTGGACTTAAAAGTCCAAAATATGTCTATAAAATGTGGGCAACTTAAATAGGAAATAGACAACTTACAACAGAAACAACTTATCTCTTGAGAGTGCATGGAATATACCATGTACCATGAGGACGGGTGGAAAATAAATGCACTGCTTTAGCACTGCTAAAAGACAAAAAAAAAGTTTCCTTTTTAAAAGTACAAGCTATAATGCAAGGTGAGTGGAATCCAGAAACATGGGATGGAGCTGTATATTGTCATGCTTGGGTCACAGATTTGCACAGAAACACAGGAGGTTGGAGACAGGAACTTTATTCAAACACTGCAAACGAACTTTTGTCTCTTTTTCAAAAGTTTAAATGTACTCTATACAACAAGACAGGGATGACAGAGAGAGAGAGAGAGAGAGAGAGAGAAAGAAGCAAAACAATTCCAATACTGACAGGTGCTGTACATGCTTTTAAGTATGTGGAGTACTGCGTGAGAGGTTTATCACGCGACAGAGCACGAATAAGGTAAGGAACAATGTGAAATTGCCTCCTAATAGAATTCCAGCATGTTAGTAAAACACGACCTCCCTCTTCTGAACACATGCTAACTGTTCCTAATAACTCCTGTCCTTGCCAGGTGTTGCTCAATCTTATCCTTCCATTAATTTTCCTGTGATGCATGTTAAGCTTACTGGCCTATAGTTGCTTGGATCAGCCCAGTCACCTTTTTATATAATGGGATGATATTTGCCATTTTCCAGTTCTTCGGAATCTCTCCAGTGCACAGTGACTTCCTAACAATATGTGTCAAGGGTTTATATATGTACTTACTAGCCTCCTTAAGAACTCGATGGTAAATATTATCTGGTCCTGGAGCCTCATATATAACGTCGTGCGTAGAATTCACACTAAAACATGGCATATGGACAAAAATAGAAATGTGCGTATGGACAAAAAAATCGAGATGCATAAATATGTGTGTACGGCAACTTCTACATTCTTCCGCTACATAAATCCCGGTCAGCATGAAAAGTAATGCACGTGCACGCGCCTGAGGGTCCACCTCGACTCCTCCCAGAATTACACCTCTTTGAATATGCAAATCAATATAAATAGCCCTTAAAATCAGTGTTCTGTGAAAAGACAGTGGCAAAAGCATGGGGGAACATAGAAGAAGTTCAGCAAATACCAAGTGGAGGCAAGGAAAAACGTACTATTTATTGGTTTAAACAGTGATATAAACAAAAGGAAGTTGATCGAGTGACAGAGAGTGTCAGAGAAACTCGAAAGCTCAAGTTCACAAAGTCGCACAGTGCCCAAAATAAAAAAGAAGTTGTCATATATCAGAGTTGCTGTAGCCCACAGTCCAAGTGTCATATGGAAGCTTATTAGAGTACAGAGAAAAGAAAAAAATAGGCACACAGTGGGAAAAAAAGCTAGAATGTCAACTTTAATCTTGAAATTTCCACTTTAATCACGTATCTTATTTTGTTGTTAAAGTAGAACGTCATTAACTTAATCTTAAAATTATTTAATTTACTAGTTTCTCAAATGCCATCGTAACTTAAGTAGCACGTTAAATGCTTTGTTTTGTATTTGATCTTCTATGTACTCTATGTGTGTGAATTACTACGTGCTTCTTAAACTGGCTTTCTCTTACTCCGACATGACACAGAATCCATTACATTCATGATATCACAGCTCGCTGAACAATTTAAATACTAAGATGTATACTGGATATCAATTTCATGACGATAGAAATTAAAGCATGTATCAAACATGGTGGCGCAGTATTAGCAATGAGCTGGTGCCCCGTCCAGAGATTGTTCCTGCTTCCCACAAGATGCTTGCTGCGCCGTGCGCAACCTTCAATGAAACAATTTATTGCAGCAGTACTGTCTCTTTTAAATGTACTAATCCCCAATTCATGTCCTTATTTTTCTTACTCCAAGTAACTGATCGCCACACAATCAGCTCTTTAATAAATGTCACTCCATCTGTAAGCTGAGAAAGCTGATTCTTCAAAAATTTTATGGAACATTGAAATATCTTCATAGTACATGTTGTGGTAGATGTATAATGTAATAAACATAATTTGCTGCATTTCATCTTAATAATGATATGAAGAGCTCCAAGAAGATAGCGCTTGGAAATCTAAATCAACTTAGAAGCCAGTCATCATCATATGTAAATAAGCGCTTTATAAAGTGGCTCAGGTTGTGCAATATTAGAACTGTATTGCAAGTTTACAGTGAGGTAATTGTACTTATAAGTACAAACAGTTCTACCAAGAGCACTTGATGGACTGATTGAGTGTGTTTATAGTTCTTGGGATAAAACTGTTTCTGAACTACAAGGTCCCTACAGGAAAGGCTCTGAAGCGCATGGCTGAGGCAGCATGTGTTTGATGCTGTATCCTAATAATTCTCATTCCGATCAGTTGCTGTAGAGCTGTGATTCCACACTCAGATACAATGGGATAAATACTCTGAGTTGTGCAGTGAGAGTAATAATGCTAAAGCAGCTATGGTATTTGCTATTTCTTCACCAACAGATGCCCTACAGCCACTTGACCCCATGATCTTGCCCAACACCCAGTCCATACAAGCATTGAACAGAGTAGGAGCAAGAACACACCCCTGACGAACCCCAGAATCAACTGGGAAAAACACAGAGGTTCTGCCTCCACTCTGCACAGCACTCACAGTACCAGTGTATACCATGATATCCAGCAACCTTGAGGGGATCCCGCAAACCCTCAGGATGTCCCACAGGGCAACTTGATGAACTGAGTTGAATGATTTATGAAAATCGACAACAGCTGCAAAGAAACTCTGCCGATATTCGCGTTTGTGCTCCATGAGAACCCTCAGTGTCAGGATGCGGTCAATGGTAGACTTCTTAGGCATAAAATCAGACTGTTCTAGTCGCTGGTAGGTGAGCAAGTGACCATGGATCCTGTTGTGGACGACCCTAGCAAGGACCTTACCCAGCACCAACAGCAGGGTTATCCCCCTGTAGTTGCTGCAATCCAGGTGATCACCCTTCCCTTCCCTTTCCAGATAGGGACTACAAGTCCCATTTTCCTGTCATTTGGGATGATGCCAGTCTCCCAAATGGAACCAAAGATTGCTTGCAATGCCAGGAGGACAGCCTTACCATCATCCTGGAGAAGTTCACCCCGGATACCACAGATCCCTGCAGCCTTTCATTCCCTGAGATGGTTCACCACCTGTGCAATCTCAATGAGATTGGGTGGTTCACAGCTAATTGGAGGATCAGCCTCAAGAACCGTGGACCCAGAGATATCCAATGTCCTAGCTGGAGGATTAGCTTTGAACAACTGCTCAAAGCAGCCAGCTCAGCGGGTCACAACTGCAGTGTCATCTGTAAGGATCGTTCCATCAGCCACCCTGACTGTGACTCTCCAAGGAACAGAATCGGATGTACGTAATGATTCGATTCCTCTGTAAGCAGGATGTGGGTCGCTAGACCATAGATGGTGTGTCATTTGCTCACAGATTCCTCTAACAAACGCCTCTTTATCTGCCCTCAGAGCCCTCACAGTCATCCTTCTCAGTTCCCAGTACAGACCAGAGTTGCCATTGAGCTGTGCACTGTGACTCCTCTCAATGATATCCAGGGTGCCCTGCAAGATGAAACACCTCCTTCTGGGAACACCGGTAACACAAACAAAACCCTCAGCAAACTTCAGGGTCTTGTCCTCACACAAACTGCGTGCAAACTCATTAGAAACAGCCTGGTCTTGGAGTCTGGCCAAGTCCAGGCTCATTTTCCTAGTAGGTGGTAACCTACTGGACCTAAGCTGGATCCTAAGAGTAGCAACAACAAGTCTGTGGTCAGAATTCACAAACTGGGCACTTCTGTAGACCCTGCAGTTTTCCAAAAGCCTCCAGCATCTGCCCACGAGGACTGCCCACTCCAGTATTGGAGTACCAAGTCCAACGATGCAGTTCTGGGCGCTGAAACCAGGATCTAGCAATTCGGAGCCCCTGACCTTTTGCAAAGTCAAGGAACATGGAGCCACTTTTACCACAGTCACCAGACCCATGGGGAACAAGACAATCCTAATATCCAGGCCTGTAAGTGCCAGTGGCTGCATTGAAGTCACCCATGACCAGTGGAGTGTCACCTCATGGGCACCCATCAACCACCGAATGAAGCTGCGAATAAAATGTCTCCCTCGCCGAGACATCACTCACCGCAGTCAGAGCATACACTGAGACAACAGATTAGGCACCCAGGGAGTGCCATAATCTGAGTCTCATAGTACGCTCATTGAAAGGAGTGATATCGGACACCACCGGAAGAAGCCAATCCGCTACAGCGACAGCTACTCCCCGAGTATGACAGCCATCAGAGCAACCAAAAAAGGTGTATCCACTCACAGAGATCTGACCAGTCCCTGGTCTGCACACCTCAGAGACTGCCGGCACTGAAATGTGGAATTTATGCAGCTCGTCTGACAACAAAGGAAGATGATCATCTTGCCAGAGAGGCAAAACGTTCCATGCGCTGACCCATATAGGCCGCCTCAAATTGGGACCCGAGTGGTGCTGTGTAGCGAGCGTCACCTCAGCACCACACCAGTTCCAATCCCAAACAGATCTTACCCTATTGGCTCTCCAATGGTTTCGACTCTTCCGGGGATGCAGCTCCTGAGGACATTTCCCCATCCCCTTCATGATGCGAGCAGCCTTCCTATGGGCAGCTGCAGCAGAGCTACTCCCGCGGAGAGCAAAAATGAGTCCTTTCTGTCGTCTCACAGCTGTGTAAGGTTTTTTTTACGGTGGCTGGAGTGCCAATCTTGCCACCAACCCCCACCATTTCCCTGCAAGTTAGCTGTCTGCTTGCAGCCCCGGATACAATTTAAGGTCATACCCAGAACACATTGTTGAAAGTATCCGATGTAAAACAATGAAGAGATGTGTCCCTAATACTTTTGGTTTGAAGTCATTGGCCCGGTTCACTGTTTCCTGTCCTCTTTGCACTTTCCAAGGAAGCTCTGGTAGGTATGCATCTTAGAATCTTAGGATTGGTTCTCAAACCCTGGCTTTGCAAATGTCAGGTTTCCAATTGCCAGAGGGCTTTATTTCATTATCTGCAATGTTAAACATACAACTGGACCTTCATTTTCTTCCATTCTTCATCTTTCCTTTGTGAATGCTGAAAGTTTCTGATGAAAAAACATTTTGACTGCCCAAGGAAGCACTGGCAGCTATGCAACTGATCCTCTGCAGATTAGACACAAGCTTTGTTTGCCAAATGCCAGGCTTCCAATTGGCTGTGGATATTAACTCATTATCATGTCAAGTTTATTGGGAGATATTATTGTCAAGGGGGACTTTAATTATCTATATTTTAAATGGGATAACCTTGCAGATGGAGGAGCAGAAGAGCAGGGGTTTTTAGAAGTAATCAGTGACTGTTTTTTTAACACAGTACATTAAAGCACCAACATTGGGTGAAGTGTGTCTGGATTTAGTACTATGTAATAATCAAGATAGAATTGAGGGTGTGGAAGTGATGGAACCACTAGGGTCAAGTGGCTATACTACAATACAAGTCTCAGTATTTTGTAAGAGTGCAGATGCAAAGACTAAAATTGTTAAGTTGAACTTTGGTAGGACAAATTTTGAAAAGATGTGGCAAAGTGTAAGTAGATTACACTGGGATAAGCTTTTAAATGTGGAGACAGTCGAGGAGCAGTGGAACAGGTTTAAAAATGTTTTTCATGTAATGCAAGACAGGTACATTCCTAAATTTGGAATTAATAGGAAATTTAAAAAAAAACCCCACTGTGGATTAATAAAGATTTAAAAAAGAAGTTGCAAATGAGAAACTTGCTTTATCTATACTAATAAAAGGCAAAGCCCTCACTCACTCACTCACTCACTGACAGACTCATCACTAATTCTCCAACTTCCCGTGTAGGTAGAAGGCTGAAATTTGGCAGGCTCATTCCTTACAGCTTCCTTACAAAAGTTGGGCAGGTTTCATTTCAAAACTCTACGTGTAATGGTCATAACTGGAACCTATTTTTATCCATATACTGTAATAGACTGCAGCTCGATGGCCGTGGGAGGCGGAGTTGCGTGTCGCATCATCACGCCTCCCACGTAATCACGTGAACTGACAGTGAACGCAGTACGTAGAAAACAAGGAAGAACTCTAAAGAGCGCTGAAGAAAAAACGCATGGAAGCATATTCATAAGTGCAGCTACTGCGGAAACAAAGCACAGTGTAAACCGTAAGTTTAAATTAAGTTTATAGACACGCTCCCGCTGCCGTTTGGCATGCCTACGACGAACGGAGTTAAAATTGCTGTAGCGAGAAACTTTTAAGTGCCGGGTCTTAGCTAACATTAAATAAAGCCGTGGACATCGCAACATCACACAAGAGAGCAGCTCACGTGAACTGACTGAACGCAGTACGAGTGATCACTTCCATGGATCAAACCTGTTCAAAAAACGCATTACACAATTGACAAGGTGGGAAAAGAATATGCTCCGAGCTGAGCTCCACAGCTAACGCGGTCTTGCGGAAGCAACTTCGTCACGCTGCCACCAAATACTCACAGAAAAATCCACAAGTTAATACACACGCTGTCTCTAGAGTTTCTCCACACTCAATGTATTCCTCGCATCCCCTTTATACCCTCTGATCTCCCATTTCAGTTCAAATGCCTCCAATTTCCAGTAAGGCTCTGCTTCGCAATGACAAGTAATAAGTCTGAGGGACAGACCCTACAAAAGGTTGCCATTGATTTGAGGCAAGATTGCTTTTCTCCTGGACAACTATACGTTGCATTCTCAAGAGTAAGCTCGCACAGCTTGGTCATATTACAACCGGAGTGCTGAACTGACAACGTGCTATACAAAGAGAACTATAACAATCGTAATAAACGAACAATAAAACAGTACAGAACCACGAAGCAAGGAGAAAGGACAGCCTTATATGGCGTTCGTTTATAAAACAGCGGAGAAGCTGTGTAAAGGCAGCTACACAAAAAAACAGCACAGCGCCACACTCTGAATGTATTCCTTGCATCCCCTTTATACCCTCTGATCTTCCATTTCAATTCAAATGCCTCCAATTTCCAGTAAGGCTCTGCTTCACGATGACAATTAATAAGTCTCAGGGACAGACCCTACAAAAGGTTGCCATTGATTTGAGGCAACATTGCTTTTCTTCTGGAGTACAAGTCCAAGGAGGTTATGCTCAACCTTTATAATGCACTGGTTAGGCCTCATCTTGAGTACTGTGTGCAGTTTTGGTCTCCAGGCTACAAAAAGGACATAGCAGCACTAGAAAAGGTCCAGAGAAGAGCGACTAGGCTGATTCCAGGGCTACAGGGGTTGAATTATGAGGAAAGATTAAAAGAGCTGAACCTTTACAGTTTAGGCAAAAGAAAATTAAGAGGTGACATGATTGAAGTGTTTAAAATTATGAAGGGAATTAGTACAGTGGATCGAGACTTGTATTTTAAAATGAGTTCATCAAGAACACAGAGACACAGTTGGAAACTTGTTAAGGGTAAATTTCACACAAACATTAGGAAGTTTTTCTTTTCACAAAGAATGATAGACACTTGGAATAAGCTACCAAGTAGTGTGGTAGACAATAAGACTTTAGGGGCTTTCAAAACTCAACTTGATGTTTTTTTGTAAGAAATAAGTGGATAGGACTGACAAGTTTTGTTGGGCTGAATGATCTATTCTCGACTAGATTGTTTTAATGTTCTAATCTGTTGGAATGACAAAATAAATTAATTTATCATAGCATAGCATTATAAAATACTTTTCAATAGATGGTGCACTGTAAACAATGCTGAGGTCTGTATTGATTACTTAGATTTCAACCTGTCTTAGATGGGTAGCACAACTAGTCTTATATATAAACGTCTACACATGGAAGTGTGCGTGCTTGTCCGGCTCAGAAGTGAGAGGTGCAGTCGGGGTAAGGGCTCTGTCTCAAAGGAAACAGAAAACTTGCTTAGTACCTAATAACACAAGCAGGGCCAGCACGTCAGCAAAACGAAACCTCAGAAGAAAGACAAAGCTGCTTAGCCACTAACAACGGCAAAATGGTATCCCTTTTACTTTCCCTCCCATCGGTAATACACAAATGATGCGAGCACGTCGGCAAAACAAATCCTCCTAGGAGATAGTTCCTTTCAATTACCTGACATTTCATTTTTTTCTGACAATTTCAATGGTTTCTAGGACCCCGGGCTTTTTACAGCACAGGCTTACACAGCTACCGTGTTTCCCCAAAAATAAGACCTACTCCGAAAATAAGCCCTAGTCAAGATCGTCAGCTGAAAAGTAAGGTGCCTAAGGCCAGGTTTATACTTCACGCAATGTGACGTGTGTGCCCGAAACATCCATTAAATTCCGAGGACACCTTGGCACAATATCTCTGAAAAGGATGTTTAATGATTACATCCATCAATTTGGGGATGCACCCATTCCAGCAGCATCGGTGCAAGACAGAAACAAAATCTCTGGAGAAGGCATCAGCTCATCACAAGGTGAACACAAGCACTCACATACACTGGCGTCATTGTAGCTTCACCAAATCCCCAAACCTTCATGTCTTTGGATGGAAAACTGAGCCCACTGTGGAAAGCCACCTGGAAAAACATGCAAACTCCAGGCAGGGAACACCAGGGACGTGACTCCCTGCGAGACAGCAGCGCTATCACTCTGCCACCGTGCCACCCCATATGTGTAACTATTAACAGTATTCATAATTTAAACAAAGTTAACGATTTATCTGTTAATGTAACATACATATTTTAATGCATTTCATCATGAAAGTGATATCAAGTAAAAATTGTGTCATTACTTTGGGGAATATGCAACGCTTGAATATAAAGGCAACACGAATACATTTGTATGTCGGCATTTTGCTTCACTACATCGAACCATTCATCAAACATCGAAGTGCGCACTTTGACCCTAAAAGTAACAAGAAATTCAGGCCGGAATTCAGAGTTTGAATGTGGAGAGTTATGATGATATTCCAGAAGAAGATCCATCCATCCATTATCCAACCCGCTTTATCCTAACCACAGGGTCACAGAGGTCTGCTGGAGCCAATCCCAGCCAACGCAGGGTGCAAGGTTGGAAACAAACCCTGGGCAGGGCGGCAACCAGAAGAAGATGACATGACTATATTTGGATAAATGTATATTGTTGTACATGAGTAAATATAAGATATCCCCTGAGAATAAGCCCTAGTGCATTTTTTGGAGCAAAAATTAATATAAGACCCTGTCTTATTTTCGGGGAAACACGGTAGTAAATAATAAAATGTTAAGGTCTGCCCATCTGTCGTGCAATTATACTGGAACTGCTGGGGCCAAGACTTTGAAAGCTTATGAGCTGACATTTTCTGGAAATGGCAGTTATTTCCTCTAGCAGCAACCTTGGCAAAGTGACCTGAGGTTGTGGATTTATTATGGCAAAGTGAGTGCAAAAGAAAAAAGTCCAGTAGCAAAATCTGAATGCCAAGTGATCCTTTTGTTGGGTCACAGAACCCCCCTCTTTAGAAGAGAATTTATTGAACCACATTGAAAAGAAGAAATAATTCTGAGTATAGAGAAGTATACAGCAGACAAACACGATGGCTCAAAGGCCTGCAAGACAAAGTCCAGGATTTGGAGTGCAAGAACAAGAAAGACAAGGAAATGCACAGCAACAAATGAGAAGATCATGAATTAGTCAAAACATCCAACCATGTGAACGCACTGCTTTTGCATCTTTACATCAATGTTGCTTTGAAGACCACTGCATCAACAATGGGATCAACGTCAAGCTGTATTTTTTCATTTTGAAAATAAAACAATGCGTTGCCAAAATAAAAAAGTTGCACATGCTCTTGATGAGCCACCAGAAGTAATAAAATACATTACAGATATTCAGATAACATTTTATTTTAGGAAAGTGGGATCATGTGTTTCATTAGTGTTTAAAAATATTACATTGACTAAATGTTTTCATGTTAAATTGATTTAGGACAAATTTGTAAACATAAATACATTTTGTCATATATTAAATTTTATTCATTTTAATTTTACGTTTTGTACTTAAATGTGAGGTGATATAAGCATTCTACTTATACTTTATTGTGTTCATGAATGCAAAAAAATATAAGAATAAGTATGTAATGTTAAATCTTTGTTATGCATTGAGTTTTAGAGACCCCTGTTATTATAGCCCTGTGGGCTTGGCAGATACAATTCAAGCACTTCAACAAGATGTCACTTGTGCAATGTCCGCTTCTGCCACATTTGATGATTAACTGGACACTAAAAGTCAATTTGTCAACTGAAGTGTCAGCTGGAACTATTGGAATATAAACTGTTTAAACAGCGAATGAAGAGCTAACTTGGTGCACTGCACGATAACTCACTGGAAGAGCGGACAATTCCAAAACAAGAGTTTGAGATGAAGTACATCTCATGTTCAGAAAGACAGTGTACTGTTGGAAGATTTTAATGACTTACCAAACAACCAACTGACAACACACTCAGATGGCGTTGTTTTTGTAGCAGGGGACTTCAACCAGACAGATCTGAGGACAGTCTTGACTAAATTTCATAAAAACGTTAACCTTCCGATGAGGGAAATGAACATACTGGACAAGTTTTATACAAATATATCAAGATCAGTTAAGGCAAAACCATCTGCATATCTAGGACTTTCAGACCACTGTGAAGGATGGCCGGCCATTCTTCCCGGCCAATACCCCCAAGCCGCCA
>JANRMT010028174.1:175112228-175123753 GCA_026402145.1 Polypterus bichir lapradei | reverse complement strand
GAATAAGAAATCAGGAAGGGGGCAAATAGTTTTTCACACCACTGTATATCAACTTTATCTGTAGGCACTGTCAGCATGAAGATTTACAGTTTGCCTATTCAAATATGTTGAAAATTTCAACAATTTCCAAAGGGTGCATTTACTTTTTCACATAACTGTACATTTCCAAGTTGACTTTGGGGTTTTGGCTAGAAATTTAATATTTGCATTAAAAACATTTACTTGGGATGTGTTATTTGCTCCTTCTAAGTAAACAAATGTTTGCTTGATCTATTTTTTCCAGAAGAGACATGCTAATAGTGGCAGATTCTGGTCCCCCACCCCATAACAGGAAGGCAAAAAGAACAACAAAGAATCATTAAATTATTTGCAAAAAAGGCTTGCTTTGTTAGCTGAACTTGTGTAGCTTAAACTGAAGTCAATATGAATAATATGCAGACAGGATGCCCATGCATTTGGTGCTCTCACATCCCCTGCGACCTGCCACGATTTTAATTCCTCTGTTCAAGGTTCAATATGGGTGGGGGTGGATGGAAGTGCCCACTCTTTCAGCACCATAAAGACACTGTGAACTTCATCTCTTGCCTCTAATTCATTGTGCTGTATTTTACACAAAGAGTAATTTGCCTACTATTCAGTATGCAAAGCTTTTCATCTCTTGGGCGCAGTCAACTGTTTAAAAAGACACAGAAGTGTTTTGTTACACCTTCATTGCCCCCATTTTGAAACTGTACTTCACCTGCTAGCCTTCTTGCCAGCAGTAGCAGCACCTCCAAATGAAATTGCAATTGCAGTGAGTGTTTGATCACTGCAGCCTTTGCCACTAAAATTCCTGATAACTTGGAGAATTGCAAAGTCCAACACAAAACATACTTCCCTTATAAACCTTTAAAACAAGACTTTCTAAAGCAGACTTATCCTCTGTCACTATCTATGCCTGTTAGCAAGGAACCATTGTGTTACAATTCAGGAAGCCAAGTTGTCATTCTTCTACCTCATGACCACCAAATTGAATGCTTTGAGCCATATGAATGAGATTTAAAAGGAAATCCTAAAACACAAACATGAAACTGTGCTACTATCTGACACTTCAGTGGTCAGTTATTTCATAACTCTATGCGATTACTGGAGGCACAAATCAAACATGTCAGTTATCAAAACAGACTAGAAACTGGGGCTCAAACTATTAAGCCATTTACATCAGCATTAAAAAATACAATATTTGTATGGATGATGACGATGTCTGTAACAAGATCCAGAAATATGAAGTCTGAACACTATTTTTTGTTTTAAGTTCGTCACTGCCATATGTTCACAGTAAAAAGGTAGACAACAATGAGCATGAGAAATCAAAGTCTAGTGTCTGCTCCTGCAACATGATTGTGTCATTTGAGAACCATACAGCCAAAGACTATGAAAATGGATATCAAAATAACAGCAGTTCTACTACTATTGTCCTCTTCAACCTATTTTTGCAGCTCTGTAATTAGCTCTTCAGCATGTAACTTTACACCGCATTTTAAACTGTTCAACCAGAAAAGCAGTTAAAAAGGTGACAAAGAACGGAGAAAGGCAGGAATGTACCAGAATTCTAAACAAGGATATTTTTATGTTTATTTAGCATACTTTGGTGACATGTGTAAAGGAAATTACACAGAAATAAAACAATTAACTTTCAACAAAGACTAATTTTTATGTAACATTTTTTACTGCACTAGTTAGACTGAAAGAATGGTGTTTAACACTGAGCAATTCCAATAACTCCACAGGCCAGGCGTCCACCAGCATTCCCAGTTTTTAAGCTTTCCTCATTGTGTCCTTTTCCCAGATCATCCTCTTTCTCATGAATCTACCAAAAATGGAAAAAAGCAATAAAATATAAATACTATATTGAAATGTACTTTTTTTTTTTTTTAAATAAAAACAGTCATTTCTTTAATTACACTTTATTGGCAGGTATAAATACCCATTAGTCCAGATGGGGGAGAGGGAGTTAAATATGTTACAATATTCTGAAATAACTGTAGCACACAGGAGAAACAAATTAATAAAAATAAACAAAATGCGTCAATGACAGCAATATTTTCAATGATTTGAACCAAAGGACTAATTTTGATGAATAACTGAAAGCTCATCGCAAGGCAGCATTACAATGTAACAGGCACAAAACAGGATTATTAAACTGGTGTTTATTACACTGGAAGCTATGGCATTTTCTAAGCTGAGCACATGCAGTCAAAAGCCCGGTATCCCAAAGGTTGCTGGTTCGAATCCCCGTCACTGCAACCCTGCGCTCTGACCCCAAGGGGTATGCGAATACTAACAAATTCCTAATACAAGAAATTGTATAAGGCGAAATAAGGAACAAAAAAGGTTGATTGTTCAGATGTATTTTTTCTTTGGCTTGGCTGGCTAGGGCATTTGTACTTTTGCTAAGTGGAGGCCAGAATACATTGTAGAATTGTAGATATACTGCTCAGGACTGGCTAAGGACCACAGCTCTATAATGCACTCAGATTCTCCTGTATGTCTTAATTTCTGGTACATGCTTCCTCAGCTGGTTTGCCCAGTTGATTTCATAGAAGGGATGCTATTGGTGGGTGGCCGAGAAGCTACCCAATCAGACCAGGTATATGTATTAAATAAAACTCCTCAATGATATACGATATGCTTCCCACGTAGTGCTTCACATACATAAAAACCTGAACGGCACCTATTGATTTTTGATTGTTTGCTTTTCTCTCTCCGACATTCTCTGCTCCTGACACGCACTCCTTTGAAGAGGAAGATATGTTTGCATTCTTTTAATCGTGAGACGGAACTGTAATTTCTATCTTGTCATGGAGCACAGTTTAAACTTTTGAAAAGGAGACAACTGTTCGTTTGCAGTGTTTTAAAATCCCTGTCTCCACAACCTCCTGCGTTTCTGTGCTAATCTGTGACCCAAGCGTGACAATATAAAAACGTATGGTTTTTACTTCGCGGATTTTCACCTTTCGCAGGGGGTTCTGGAACACAACCCCAGCGATCGAGGAGGAATCACTGTATACTCATATTTAAGTTCTCCCATGGACAAGTCCAGGCTTGATTTTACTGTATAGTTTCTGGTATTTAATAATGTCCGTCTTATAAGTCGAATGGTTTTGTGCTTTTTGTATCTCACACTCTCATACACCCTTATCGTAAGATCATCCCACATCTACGAAGGTGCATTCTATCAAAAGAAAATATGAAGCCGATTTTAAAATTAAAAGTTGTTGAATTGTTAGGCGTATATTACAGTGACGCGTTCCAGAACCCCCCCGCGAAAGGTGAAAATCCGAAGTAAAAACCATACGTTCATATGGTTATTTTTATATATTTTAAGCCCTTATAAAACTCTCCCACACTCTTAAAGATTTCCCGCACAGTTATACAGCATAAACCCTTTGTATTCTTAGATATTAGGTAAGATTCATTGAAATTATGTATGTAAAACTGTTTATATACAGTAAAACCTAAATATTTTAAAGATAGAGCATCTCCAATATTGCATGTTACAGCCATTACGATAGACGGGCCACCAGCAATACATACATACAATGCAAGAAAAACTGTATACAGTGACACTAAACGTACGTACATGTACCAAGTACTGTACGTAGAAAATTTATGGTTACTCACCAACAATGACGCGACAACTTGTCCGATTAACGACGAGTTTAATTTTACTGCACAACAAAGGAGAGCGTTACAGCTCTTCTAAAAGGAGCCTCTTCAGGCGACTGTGTAGCACCGCCATTGTTCTTCCGGCAGTCTTCAATCCAAATCCCTAAAGCAGATTCCATCCGGACTACCACCTTATTATGTCCACTTACAACTCGTTTTGCGCGCTGGTTAAAGGACACTCTTTTCCTCCTTTTTAAATAAAAAAGGATCGTGGACTCATTGATGCCGTAATGGTGTTCTACAGCAGTGTAGCTGTTCCCTTCCTTCAACATATCCAAAACTTTCACCTTTTCGGCAATCGTTAGCATCTTCCGTTGGCACTTGGGCACAGCCCTTGAAGCAGTAGCAGATCGTTTCGGATCTATAAACGAAGGGCTTGACTATGCACAAAGATAAACACAAAAGAGTACAAAAGTTAACTCTTTACACAGTGAAACACGTTGATGCAGAATGAGCGAGACGGTGCTCTGTTGCTGAGCCAATCAGAACACAGGAACTTAACTGCGTGCTCTGATTGGGTAGCTTCTTAGCCATCCGCCAACAGCATCTCTTGTATGAAATCAACTGGGCAAACCAACTGAGGAAGCATGTACCAGAAGTAAAAAGACCCACTGTCCGCAGAAACCTGCAAAGTGGCGAAAAATCCGCGTTATATATTTAGATATGCTTACATATAAAATCCGTGATCGAGTGAAGCCGCGAAAGTCGAAGCGTGATATAGCAAGGGATTACTGTATAAGTTGGGGTCTGATTTTACGATAGATTTTTCGGGTTTTAAGACCCAACTTGTACACGAGTACATACGGTAATCTAACATACACCTTCCATTGTATATACTGTATTTAAATTTGTACAAACAGATCATGTATTAAGCTTACACACTTAAGGATACACAGTTGCTTAGGTAATTACACTGACTTGGACAGGGTTCATCATACTCAAGGTATCAATTAGTCAGTCAGTCATTGTCCAACCTGCTATATCCTAACACAGGGTCACAGGGGTCTGCTGGAGTCAATCCCAGCCAGCACAGGGCACAAGGCACGTATCAATTAGACTTTGAGAAAACTGAAGATGAAGAATTACAGTACATCAGAAGTATACATAACAGTACATATCAACATACAATATTACAATGAACAATATTAGAGATGGGCTCAAGCCAACATGCTATTATGTAGTGCAAGGTTACCCACAGCAATGTAAAAACAATTCATACAATCTCCAATTTTAAAGCTTGACACAGAAATAAGAAAACTGGAGCATTAGTAAAATGTCATGAGTTGCATCAAACACTTACCACCATAGTTCGACCAATGATTGAATTTGGTCCAGAAAGTGTTATAATGTTGTCATTGAAGTCAAATTCTGCTATGCCAGTTTCATCAGCGTTCACATTTCCCAGGTCACCTACATGTCTAGACATTATAGAAAGTAAAGAACTATACTATACAGCCACAAGAAAAAATTAAAATGAAACAACTACTAAATAAATTTACTAGCCAACTGCTTGCATACCTATTGTCATCTTCTCGGGCACCATGAGTTTTGTTAAATGGATTGTAATGAGGCCCAGCACTCACGCAACCTAAAAGAGTGGTTAAAAATATGATATATATTCTTACATAAATAAAAATTAATAAGCTGTAAAATAAAATAAAAAAAACATAAGTATTTCACTCTAATCGGTGCATAAGACACTATAATTACTACATCTTAGTTCTAAGTTATACCTTCAGCACACATTCCCCAAACCCCATTTAAAAGTGATTTATTCTTTAAAACCATTAATAACAGGCAATATCATTTTACTCCCTATGAAAGCAAATCAGAAAACATGGTTTTAAATCTTTGTTTTATTCAATGTAAAAAAAAAAAAAAAAAAAAAATCAAACAAATTATAAAACACATTTGTAGTTTTGAGTTCTGTCAGTCTCTGGTAGCTAGTAAAGTAAGCTTTCAAAAAAGTAAAATACATGTGGATACAGAGTACTATCAATAAATCAGAGTGACTGCTTTTTCAACTTTTCTTACAAATTACTTTTTTATATAAAGCCCATTTCATGCAACAGTTGTAGTTATTTGCAATGTAATATACAATACCGACACTCTCATAATTTATGATTGAATATATTGTATAATCAAACCTTGTAGTACTGACATTTATATGCATCGTGGTCCTCTAATAGAGCAGATTATTACATTAAAAATGTTTAAACCATTAATGGCAATCGAATCAAAAATGTCTATTTAGGAAAGCAAGAGGTACTAATTCACATATGTTTGTGAACATTACAGACACCGAATAAAATCATTAAGCCTAATAAATAGCCAAACACAAAAAAAGGTTACTAAAGCCTGGAAAAATACTAAAAAAAAACCTGCCTGGATGGCAATTAATTGTGCATCCCTTGTATACACTGTAGTTGTGCTTAATTAGTAGTTGTGTAATTCACTGCTTTAATATACAAGCCAGCAATGGCATGATATCCAGCAAAGTGAAAAGACCAGTTCATCTATTCTGATGTGCAGCTTCTCATTAAAAATTAACTGCCAAAAATGCATTACAGTGGTACATCGGTATATGTCTGCTTTGGAATAAGTCCAACTTGGTATACATCCTGTTTGGACATGAAAAATTTTGCTTGGTATACGACCTTTGTTTGGAATACGATTCATGTGCTACTCTTGTTTACCTCTCTCGAGACAAAGCCACGACTGCCCACGAGCGTCAGTAAGGCAGTTGCTAGCATTCAGTGAACAACCCGCATGCTACCTGTTGTATATGATTGTTCAATGATGCTTTTGCCCATTGCTTTATGTTCGGGGGTTGATTGCTATGGTCTGCGTCTTTTGAGACGTATGACTGCTGGAGGGAGGGGTGTGGTTTAGAAGGCACGCTGTATGGAGAGTTGGTTAAACAGGGTTCAAAATAAACAGCATTTGAAACGTTATTCTGAGTGTGTCGCTACTTCAATCTAGAGAACACTACCACTACCCTTGTTTATCTCTCTTGAGACAAAGCCACAACTGCCCACGAGCGTCAGTACGGCAGTTGCTAGCATTCAGTGAACAACCCGAGCTATAACTCTCTGAATTTTCACGTGATTTTGTGTTTTTTCATGTAAATTTAAGTTGATTGTTAAAAAGTATGAAGGTGGCATGTGTATCCGGGACATGGCTGCTGCATACCGTATGCCGAGAAGGACGGTATCTACGATTGTGAAAAACAAAGACATTATTAAAAAGTAAAAGGAGGTTAAATTTTCATTTATCTCATCCAATTGCTTTTGTATTTATGTATTTTAGTATTAAGCAGTGTTTACATTTTATACAACCCCATCAATGTATAATATGCCAATAACAATAGGATTTTTTTTCCATGGGAACGGATTAATCATTTTCCCTTTATTTCTTATGGAAAAAATTTGTTTGGTATACATCCTGTTTGGTATAAGTCCAAGGACCTGGAACGGATTAAGGATGTATACCGAGGTACCACTGTATATTGGAAATATTAAAAATTACCTGCAAACTTGCAAATATTTCAAAACCGTGGTTTTATACTTTAAGATTGGCTGTAATCAAATGTACATTGAGTAGTTTTAATCCAGCAAATTACAGTTTAGCATAAAAATTAATATCTACCTCACATTTATGGAAAAACTGATAAGCTGCATGCAAAGTACTTTGTTTCTATAAATGTTAATGCAGGGTACTAGCTTAAAATATGAATATTAAAAATTGTACACAATTCCAAAAATATATTGCTCACCAATTAAACTGCATGGTTTTTATACTCTTCTTTACAAACACATTTTATCTGGAATTACGGAGTCATTATCACCAAAAAATAAGCATAATGTCTTTAAAAAAGATTTTGTTCAATGTCTAACAAGAAATGGTACACTCTTGTATTAATTGTTCCTTGATGTGGCCATACTATGCTTGTCTGAGGCTCTAGCATTGTATCATATTATGTAGTTGTTGGAATATACCGTAGTTGTGTTTTAAGGTGTATACATTTGAGTATGCTAGGAATGCAAAACACCTTCACATAGGTACTTAAAAGTAGGGAATTCCTTATTTATACCAGGCAATCTTCAATGTTGTGCTTTAAAGAATGTGGCATTGAGCTCCAATTGATAGCGATTCTTGGCATTTAAAATTGTATTCAATAATTTAATAGGGCCTATTAATTAAATTTAGACTTTCAGTGGCGACTCCAGTAGGTCTACAAACTTAAGATGTTGAATGCGGGTCTCAAACATTAGTGTAGAGAAAGAAAAAAAAAAAAAAAAAAAAACACACACCGTACCATTTGTGTTGTCTCCAAATTCATGAACATGAAATCCATGATTACCGGTACTTAACCCTGTAATTTTTCCTGTAACTCTGACTGGTCCATTTTCCTGTAAATATATGTATTACAAGAAGAAAGAAAAAGTTAAGTGTATATCCCAGTCATCACTGGTACGTCACTATCAAAACTAGTGCTAATAAATCCAGTTCTACATAAAGCATCATGCTCTAGAACATCAATCTACAGTTAATGCAAGACTATTATTTATCCAGTAGTATTTTTTAATTTGGCTCATAGCAACAACAACAAAAATGTATGAAAACCTACAAACTTAGTTGGAACACTTACAAAGAAATATTACAGCATTTTAATTCACAAGTATGTATTACCTATTTAAGACTAACACAGATGGCAAATAGTGTCATGCACCAGTAACAAAACAGGTTTTGAGAAATTGGCTCAGTTGCAATGCTTACCTTCTTCATAACAGTTTATGGTGAGATTTTGTACAGATAGCTTATGTAGGAGTATAATTTTTACTTTAAATGGATTTTCACAATCTGCTTTATTAATGGATTTTTATAGGTCATCACTTATGGGGATAAACTTTTGTAACCGGTCCTGCTGCACTTGTTCAAAAACCATGTCTAGACTGTTACTCAATTACAAAGAGCCATTCCTTTGTAAGTCACTTAGGATAAATGTGTCTACTAAGCAAATAAAATGTACATTATTTTTATATATAACTATTACTTAAGCATTTTGCGATTGTCTTGCTTTTAACGCAACTGTCATCACACACTGGACTACATCTTCCATCCCCACATTTCCATACTCGAAAAAGAAATGAAATTTTACTCTATGAATATTCCATAGAGTATGTAAATGTTAAATTGATAAAAAGCAAAGTGTAAACAAAGTAAGACTTATTTTTTTTACAAGAGAGCAGAGAGGATTGGAATATTACTATTTATGTTAAAAGAAAGTAGAGTAATAAACTGAGACAAAGGAATCTGAGAAGTCATCATGAGCAGTTAAAACGGCAAGAAAAGAAACTTCAATGAATTCAGACCTTATTATGTCCTTTAATTAAAATGGATATTAAAATTAAAGTAATTAAAACAGATTTGGACCACATGCTTGGTTTAAGTGCCTCGGCTTTTCAGCTGGAAAAAATACTAACTTGAAATTACTGTTTAGTAAACAATAGTCTTGTTAGCTTAAAGGCAAAGTCCTACTTTTAAACCTATTACGCATGTTAACCTTGTGTCTTCTTGATAAGCAACTTATGAACATCCTCTCTATGTCTACACATATAGACACACACACACGTACTTTTGTTATAATTTGTTGCAGTATGTCATACATTACAAATTGGTAACCTATATCTGTAATTATATCACAAGAATTGTGACTGTCTAGCTGATACACTGGAAAAACTGAAAAAACACACCACCTGCATAAATATAGTAAATGTACTTAATTTAAATAAAAAAAACAAAACAAAAAAACTGTAGTGCAATTACTGATTAAAAATAATTAAAACCCATAGGTGCAGGTATATTTACAGTGCATCACTTTTTCCACATTTTGTTATGTTACAGCCTTGTTCCAAAATGGATTAAATTATTTTTTTCCCTCAGAATTCTACACACAACACCCCATAATGACAACGTGAAAAAGGTTTACTTGAGGTTTTTGCAAATTTATTAAAAATAAAAAACTGAGAAATCACATGTACATAAGTATTCACAGCCTTTGCTCAATACTTTGTTGAAGCACTTTTGGCAGCAATTACAGCCTCAAGTCTTTTTGAATAGGATGCCACAAGCTTGACACACCTATCTTTGGCCAGTTTTGCAAAATTCCTCTTTGCGGCACCTCTCAAGCTCAATCAGGTTGGATGGGAAGCATTGGTGCACAGCCATTTTAAGATCTCTCCAGAGATGTTCAATCGGATTCAAGTCTGGGCTCTGGATGGGCCACTCAAGGACATTCACAGAGTTGTCCTGAAGCCACTCCTTTGATATCTTGACTGTGTGCTTAGGGTCGTTGTCCTGCTGAAAGATGAACTGTCGCCCCAGTCTGAGGTCAAGAGCGCTCTGGAGCAGGTTTTCATCCAGGATGTCTCTGTACATTGCTGCAGTCATCTTTCCCTTTATCCTGACTAGTCTCAAAGTTCCTGCCGCTGAAAAACATCCCCACAGCATGATGCTGCCACCACCATGCTTCACTGTAGGGATAGTATTGGCCTGGTGAGGAGCAGTGCCTGGTTTCCTCCAAACGTGACGCCTGGCATTCACACCAAAGAGTTCAATCTTTGTCTCACCAGACCAGAGAATTTTGTTTCTCATGGCCTGAGAGTCCTTCAGGTGCCTTTTGGCAAACTCCAGGCGGGATGCCATGTGCCTTTTACTAAGGAGGAGTGGCTTCTGTCTGGCCACTCTACCATACAGGCCCGATTGGTGGATTGCTGCAGAGATGGTTGTTCTTCTGGAAGGTTCTCCTCTCTCCACAGAGGACCTCTGGATCTCTGACAGAGTGACCATCGGGTTCTTGGTCACCTCCCTAACTAAGGCCCTTCTCCCCAGATCGCTCAGTTTAGATGGCCGGCCAGATCTAGGAAGAGTTCTGGTGGTTTCGAACTTCTTCCAGTTACGGTTGATGGAGGCCACTGTGCTCATTGGGACCTTCAAAGCAGCAGAATTTTTTCTGTAACCTTCCCCAGATTTGTGGCTCGAGACAATCCTGTGTTGGAGTTCTACAGACAATTCCTTTGACATGCTTGGTTTGTGCTCTGACACTAACTGTCAACTGTGGGACCTTATATAGACAGGTGTGTGCCTTTCCAAATCTTGTCCAATCAACTGAATTTACCACAGGTGGACTCCAATTAAGCTGCAGAAACATCTCAAGGATGATCAGGGGAAACAGGATGCACCTGAGCTCAATTTTGAGTTTCATGGCAAATTTTTAAGGTTTGCAAAAAATCTCAAGTAAACTTTTTTCACGCTGTCATTCTGGGGTGTTGTGTGTAGAATTCTGAGGAAAAAATTAATTTAATCCATTTTGGAATAAGGCTGTAACATAACAAAATGTGTAAAAAGTGATGCGCTGTGAATACTTTCCGAATGCACTGTACATTTAAGCAATGTTTAATTGCCAAAACAAATTGCGTGACTTATATATACATATATTTTTTTATTTTTAAGTGAAATGGTGAAAACAACTTTAAGACAGGTAGATAGATACACTATCAGACCAACAAACAGTATGACAGCTTGTAATTATAAGAAGCATTATTTTCTTTTATTGCATATGTATTATGGATAAATATTTTTGTACATATTTAATTACATATTTTAAGGAAAATTTTATTTTACTATTTTTATGGTGACTACCCAACAAACATTTATTGCACATACCATTAAAAATGAATTTCTTTGTACTTTAGACTAAATGGGGGGGGGGGGGGGGGGTAAAAAAAATTATTATTTAGTTCCCCATTTTAAAT
>JANRMT010028174.1:175091630-175105296 GCA_026402145.1 Polypterus bichir lapradei | reverse complement strand
AAAGATTAAATGGATGAGTCAAACTGATTCAATTTGCAAATAGCACAAACTAATGGTGCCTCCGTGTCATTTTGAACACAATGATGGGTAAAGTATACACTTCATCTGGTGTAACCTAACCTCACCTAACAGTAGCATAATACATACATTACAAAATGTAAAAATTTTTGAAATACAGCAATAATGCACTAATATTAATATTGCAATATGACTGCATATGATGGTGCTTAAATGCTATTTGATTTCATTTAGTGTATTTGTCATTAAAGTGTGACATTATTAGTTGTGACATTTTTAATCGAGACATAATAATATCTTATATGACTGATAAAGACTATTACTTGGTCTGTGTACTAATCTAGAATTAGACCTGCAGTGTAATTTGTAAACTGCATTTCATTTGTCAATGTGCCTTTCAAATATATGACATACATGCTCATTTCATTGGTCACATTTTAGGGGTTACTCATGAACATTAGCTTAGCTTCAAAAAACAAAGAATACAAATTCAGTATTTGCTTATTGGTATTTAGCAGGATGGGCAAAATGTATACTTCAATGCCAACGGGCATAACCTTCAAAGAACGATATACACATTTTATTTTGGTATTATCAAATAGAGCAGCTCATTTCATCATCAGTGTAGACAAGCCAAATTAGTGTCTTAATCAGAAACATGCCTCTATTTTTACTTGCTACAACTGTTGGCACTGACAGTGTGCACAGCCCTAAATCTGTAACAAGAAGTGCTTGCAAGGTTTCCCCTGCTATCCTTAACTGTATACGCTAGTTAGAAAATGGGTATCTGTAGTTGTGCTCGATGCAAACAAAGAATGAATGCGAAGCCTCAGTTCCCTTTCAGGGGCAGTGTAGGAAGCATACTGTATTAAAAAGCGATTCATCTCACCTTTATTTTGTCACCTCTTACATCTTCATGACACTACAAGCTGAAAAATTACAACTCAGATCTGTTGGGCTAGATGATTTTGCTCTCAACACACACACACACACACACACACACACACACACACACACAATCTCTTCCTAAAACTTTGCACTGATGCACTGGTTCTTGAGACATCCCTAAAAGGCATTTGCACAAATTCAAGGCTAATTCAGAATCATCAATCAACATAATTAAAAGTTTTAGAATTTGAGAGAAAAAAAAGAGTTCCTGGAGAAAAATTCATGTAGTCACTAGTGGACCATACTAATTCCACAGACACTGTGACCAGGTTTGGGTTTCATACCCAGTCTCCTTGAGCTAGGAGGATAGGGGGTGCTATTCACTGTATCTCTGTAATGGTAAATCGGCTTTTAATACCACCTTCATAAAATGTCCATTCATCCATTTCTAAATCCATCTCTATCCTGAGCTGGTTAGAGGGGAAGCTGGAGCCTATTACAGCAGGTATCAGGTGAAAGGCAGGAACAATACTGGAGGGAGCAGCAGTCCATCTCAGGGTGAACACCCAGACACATACAGTACATCTGGGCCAATTTAGTATCACCAACCCAACTAACCTGCATGTCTTTGGATTATGGATGGAATCCCAAACACCTGGAAGAAAACCAATCAGACACCGAAAGAAGTTGAGAACTCCATGCAGGAAGGACCCAGGACACGTACCTATGCCTCCTTATTGTGAGGTAGCAATGCTACAACCTGTACCACCATGCTGCTCTTCATACAAGTCTACTTAAAACTTGTGGAGTTGTAATTTGTTTCTACATTGTGCATGAACATGTGCTAAGCATTCATGGAAATATTGTTAAATATTTAAAAAAAAAAATAAAAAGCAGAACACTCCATGCAAAATTTGCAAATTTCTATGCAAGAAAATATGAGGGCCTGTAGCCTGACATCTAAATATTCTATGCACCTCTGACCATGATTTATGTCATTTCTTCATGAAGAGAAATCTGCCTGATCCAAAGTCTAGCATAATTGTATACACAGACCTAAAAATTAAAGAGCCAAAGAGATTGGATATGACATTCAAAATATTTTACACAGAGCACCTCAGTAAGAATAGATTATAAAAGTTAATCTTACATTTTTACTAACCAGTCCATAGTGAATCTAATGCTGAAGCGATGCTTTTCTGCCAATGTCTTTCTGCTAGTTCAATTCTACATAAATCAATAGGTACGTTGTTTACAAGTGATATATACTACAAACTTCTCTCTCCCACTCAAATTTCTTTAAAAAAAAAAAAAAAAAAAAAATGTATGCAAGTTCTGTTAACCATGTGAAAAATTTCTATCACATTTCTAGCAACTAATGCAGAGTGCGTCTCAGCTGCCATAGGGCTGACAATTTATATGAAAACTAACAGTGTCAGATTGGGGGTAGTGTAAATGTGACAGAGAATAAAACTGAATAATAATAATAATAATAGCTAACTTTTACAAGTACCATAAATTTACACCGGCCGTTACACACTCAAATCAAATGTACAGGTGCTGTTCATAAAATTATAATATCATGACAAAGTTGATTTCAGTAATTCCATTCAAAAAGTGAAACATATATTAGATTCATTCATTACACACAGACTGATGTATTTTAAATGTTTATTTCCTTTAATTTGATGATTATAACTGACAACTAATGAAAGACCCAAATTCAGTATCTCGGAAAATTAGAATATTGTGAAAAGGTTCAATATTGAAGACACCTGGTGCCACACTCTAATCAGCTAATTAACTCAAAACACCTGCAAAAGCCTTTAAAATGGTCTCTCAGTCTAGTTCTGTAGGCTACACAACCATGGGGAAGACTGCTGACTTGACAGTTGTCCAAAAGACGACCATTTACACCTTGCACAAGGAGGGCAAGACACAAAATGTCATTGCTAAAGAGGCTGGCTGTTCACAGAGCTCTGTGTCCAAGCACATTAATAGAGAGGTGAAGGAAGGACAAGATGTGGTAGAAAAAAAAAAAGTGTACAAGCAATAAGGATAACCACACCCTGGAGAGGATTGTGACAAAATCCATTCAAAACTGTGGGGGAGATTCACAAAGAGTGGATTGTAGCTGGAGTCAGTGCTTCAAGAACCACCACGCACAGACATATGCAAGACATGGGTTTCAGCTGTCACATTCCTTGCGTCAAGCCACTCTTGAATAAGAGACAGCATCAGAAGCGTCTCGCCTGGGCTAAACACAAAACTAATGGCAAGAGGTCCAAAGTTATGTTCTCTGATGAAAGTAAATTTTGCATTTCCTTTGGAAATCAAGGTCCCAGAGTCTGGAGGAAGAGAGGAGACACAGAATCCACGTTGATTGAGGTCCAGTGTAAAGTTTCCACAGTCAGTGATGGTTTGGGGTGCCATGTCATCTGCTGGTGTTGGTCCATTGTGTTTTCTGAGGTCCAAGGTCAACGCAGCCGTCTACCAGGAAGTTTTAGAGCACTTCATGCTTCCTGCTGCTGACAAACTTTATGGAGATGCAGATTTCATTTTCCAACAGGACCTGGCACCTGCACACAGTGCCAAAGCTACCAGTACCTGGTTTAAGGACCATGGTATCCCTGTTCTTCATTGGCCAGCAAACTCGCCTGACCTTAACTCCATAGAAACAATTCAGATGAGCTGAAGGCCACTATCAGAGCAACATGGGCTCTCATAAAACCTGAGCAGTGCCACAGACTGATCGACTCCATGCCACGCCACATTGCTGCAGTAATCCAGGGCAAAGGAGCCCCAACTAAATATTGAGTGCTGTACATGCTCATACTTTTCATGTTCATACCTTTCAGTTGGCCAACATTTCTAAAAATCCTTTTTTTGCAGTGGTCTTAATTGATGTTCTAATTTTCCGAGATACTGAATTTGGGACTTTCATTAGTTGTCAGTTATAATCATCAAAATTAAAAGAAATAAACATTTGAAATCAGTCTGTGTGTAATGAATGAATCTAATATACAAGTTTCACTTTTTGAATGGAATTACTGAAATAAATCAACTTTGTCATGATATTCTAATTTTATGACCAGCACCTGTATGTTTTTATTCTACAATAGTAACAATAAGAGCAGCTCACTACTCAAAAAACAGTAAATGCAGGAAGGACCTGAAATCGAACTTGCAATCTCTTGATTATGAGACAGCAGTTTTTTTTTACCTCTGCACCAGCCAAGCGGTCGTGTCAGCATTGTACCCAACCCAATTTCTTTTTCGTCGATTATATTCTTGAATAAAACCTAACTTGCTTTGTTAAACGTGTACCTTTTGTAAAAGTGTTTGATATTTGGACTTCAGTCTTCACATATTATACACTTCATGTCAAAATTTTGTCATTAGTACCATAACATGAAAAAAGTTCAACATTTCTTGCCTCGCATTTCCTCTCATCCTACATTTACCCAGATCGATGTAGACACGGAACACACATGAAATGCATGTATTCCAAATATGATATATTTACCCTATACAATTCCAGACCTCACACCTAAATTAATAGACTTGCTCTTGTAGAACACTTTTCTCTGACTTGAACTGCATCGGTGGGGGATGGAATAGCAGGCTGCTTGGGCTGACTGACATCATTTGCAAAACAAAGACACTGATGAAGAGGTGTGAAGGAATTTAAGGTGTCCTGGGATTATGATTTTTTTCATAGGCTTCAGGGATTCTAGTGTTAAGGCCTAGACTAGGTACCAATGCAGTCTCGTGCTCAAGACTTCAAGATTTAGTTCCCTAAACCTTTTAATATTAGAACATGTCCTTTCATCCTGGGGAAGTAGTTGGTTGCTCTCCACCACACATTCTTGCATCAAATATAAACTTCAATTTTACTGGCCTTTTTAAATCACTTCTGTACAAGTCTAAACGATTAAGAGTGTTGTGTCAAAATATACACCTAAAAAGCTTTTGAGTGGTTGCTTCCTGCAAGTACAAAAGAGCCACAGAAAAGGGAAAAAAAAAATTGGGACACAGGAGAAAACCAAAAAAATAAAAAATAAATGTATTTCTAATTTTACTCTGAAAATTGCCACTTCTTGTTGTTTATGTTCTTACTAAAGACAAAATTTGACTTTACTCTTGGTTTTTTCACCATTAAAGTAGAATGCTATAAACTTCATCTTTAAATTGATGTTTCATTTACTACAGTTGCTCAAACCCTACTGTAACTAAAACAGCATATTAAATGCTTTGTATTCTAAGGGCTCCCGACCCCATCGTTAATCTCTACATGCTTCTTAAATGGACTTCTCGCGCTGAGGGGAGCCGCAGGCAGCGATCGCCACACAGAATGCATTCACTTCATGATATTACAGCTCTCTCAACATTTAGAACACTAAAATCTTTTACTTGATATTCTCATTAGGATATGCATTAAAGCATGAATATTACATTGAACAGATAAATTGTTTACTTCATTTAAATGAAGTATACGGTTAATAATTAAACGTGGTGGAACGGAGGCGTAGCGGTAGGACTGTCGCCTCACAGTGAGGGTTTCACGTGCCTGCCTGGAGTTTGTATGTTTTCCTGATGAATTTCCTCTGCATGCTTCAGTTTCCTTCCAAAAGGCATGCAGGTTAGGTGATGCTGAATCAATTATTCCATCAACCCATTCAGGGTCAGGCTGGTCCCGGCAAGCATCGTATGCAAGGCAGGGACACTCCATGGATCGGGTGCCAGGTCATTACAGGGAAAAACAAGCACAGACATACACTAGAAGCATCAATTTAGCACCACCGAATGCCCTATCCTGTATGCCTTTGGAAGCATGTAAACACACCAGGAAAGCTTGCAGGGGACCCTCTTACTCCGAGGCAGCCATGCCCACGCATGTTTAATACATGCTCTGTGGCCTAATACACTTCCGTATGTAAGAATATATCTCATGCCATGCATTTATAATTAGTGTAACTTGAGTATGTGTAGCACTTTTGTACATTTAACTGCAATAAAGCATGCAATGAAAATAGTGTCAAAAAAACTTTACCTTACTTGTTAAACACTGGGATAATATTACATTCAATTTATTTCTTTGTTTTTTTAAAACTCAACCCTAGTTTAGGTCATTAAAAGGCCACAGCAGCATCTTGGGCAGGGCACTGGCCACATGGTACCACTTTATAGTCACTAAACTTATCTTCCCCACATGTCTCTGGGATTCAGGGGGAAGAAAAAAAGAGAAACCAGTGAGAGCACCGAAAAGCAGCTATTGTGCCAAAGTCGTCTTTTTAAAAAAAAACAAAAAAAAACCTAGCATAGCTGCAGTACATTAAATGTGTAAAATTACAAGGACAGCATACTGATAAAGCAGGAAGGTAAAACAAAGTATGGCAAAACAGTCTCCATTTAAATTCCCAAGGTACGCATTTTTTAATTTTTATTATAGAACTACAAGCATGTGCCCATCTGCATACGGATTTATGTCATCAGATATTCTTTAAATGCTGATAAATGTTCTGGAATGACAGCCTTAATATTGTTCTACTATTCGGATAGTTGGCATTTTGTTTTCCCCTCACCAGTGTTGCTAGTATTAGCACAACGCTTGGTACTGTGTGCATGTGTTTTTCTCCTGGTTTTTGCACATCAAGTGCGAGGTTTCTCCAAACACAACATGTTGTTTAGGCTGACTGGCTACTTAGTAATGACCCAATTTGATAAAATACGAGTTTAAAAATGACTGGCTCCCCCATCCCGAGGTAATGCTTGCTTTGTGCCGGAATGTCCACTGACATACACCTGATCTCTAATAAGTGGATTCAGAAAACACATGAATGAATGACGAATTGGCTGCCAAAGCCCATCGACTGCAAGACGGCAACACAGGTTCACGGACTATAAGGTAGGATTGCCAAACTCCAGGCCTGGAGGGCCACAGTGGCTTCAGGTTTTCATTCTGACCCTTTTCCTAATCAGTGACCAGTTTTCACTTCTAAATTAACTTCTTTTCCCTTAATTTAAATAGCCCTGTTTTTTAAGGATTCCTTGTCCTCTAAATGTATTCCTTTCTTCATTAAATGACAGCCAAACAGAAATGAGATGTGAAACGAGACAACAGATGACCAGCTAAATTGGGATTTCAAACTGCAATTTCACTCCAACCAATCTTTTAATGAGAAGCCTATTCTTGCTGTTAATTAAACCCATTATTTAATTCCATGGCTTGTTGCTGCTATCATCCTGCAACAGCAGACATTTACAAAACAGTTTATTTTTCTGTTTTTTCTAAGAACACTGTGACAATGTTTTGGTGACCTGTGAGATCAACCTTACCGAGATCATCACCTTTACTTTCAGATATTGTGTGATGGGCACAAGTTAGCTGGTCATATGCCGGTTTGTTGTGTCTCATTATGGTTTGGCTGCTAATTAAGAAGAAAAAAAAAAAAAAAAAAAAAAAGAGAGAGACAACTAAGGGGCCTGAGTGAAGTTAATTAAAACTAAGGCAAAATAATTAGTGACAAGTTTTTGCTGCTAATGAAGAAGATGGTTAAAATGAAAACCTGCTGCCACTGCGGCCCTCCACGACTGCAGCCGACACCCATGCTACACGGGAGTTAAGCCCACGGTGTACAATGCTGTAATACTCGATGTCTCACGCGTACAGGACCGATTAGCAGTTAGTCCAACACGCATATTTTTTCAGACGTGGATCTAAAATCGGGGTAGCCGGAAAAAAAAGAGTTCGCTCCTAATGTTCGTAAAAGAAGGGAATACTCAGTGACGTCCCGTGAAATCACATTGTAATTAAGAGCATAATCGAGGAAAACAAAAAAAAAATGCCACTGGAGGCAAAAATGCCAGCTAGTGTAGTTTATCAAAAGCAAATACAAGCACGCCTCATTTACTAATGCAAACCCCTATGAAAAACTGTTCAGACTCCACCATAAGCAAAGTAGTGTATTTTCCTACTTGTTAGCATGAATGTTGCGTAATTCCATTGGGCGCATAACATTTCTTATCGTCGGTGACTCAGCAATAATCTAAAGGGTCAACGCACTTGAACCTTTAGACTCCTGCCACGACATATTACATAACGTCAAAGTCAACTAGTGAACCGAATCGAAAACCTCAAACTCATAATAAAAAAATATTTTCAAGATCATCTACGAAAATGCCATGCCTATTGCATAAATGTTCATTTACAATTCAGCACTTCGCGAACAAAACTGGCACAAATACACATTTAATTTAAAAATGTAAACCACGTTACCAAAAAAGGAAAAAAAAACACGCACATTAAGTTTACACCACAATTTACAGACTGCGTAAAGAACTGAGAAACCAGTCGAAGGAGGCCGCATAACCCGATTAAACCTCTGCAAAATGGTGCATGGCACGCCCTCAAACTGCCTTACCTCCTGAGTGAAAAACACCGTGCCTGACACTTCCGTAGCGCCTTTCAGCACACAAACAGCCTTCAAACCCATTTTCACAAGTGCAGCGCCTTTTCTGCGGACCTTCTGCTTAACACCCCGCGTAACTAATGCAAGTGCGCCTAACTCTTACGGACCAATAGGGAGGATTGGAGAAACCCACCGAACTGCTAATGGGTGTTAACAGTCGGCAAGTAGACGGAAGTGACGACATTGTCTTGCTTACTGTTGCACACGTGCTGTCCGTTTGTGAAGCCGTATGTAAAAATAAGCAGGTTAATGCTCTACTTCGTTAAAAGATTAATCCTCAGCACTTGTAAGAGTCACATTTCAATAGGAGGCTAGTAAAACTTTGGATTTCAATTACATTAAATAATATTTAAATAACGCTGGATTAAAAATATTTAAATGTCTTATATTCATGATTTCTAATTAGCAAGGAAGTCTGAGATTTTTTTCTTCCCATTCAGGTTGCATGTTTAATAATACTGAAACATATCTTGTTACAGTCTGTGTTTTCATTTTGATTACTCTGGCTTAAACTCTTGCAAAAAATACCCAGTCTGGGGGTTAGTTTCCAGGTTGTGCTGAATATTGCCAATTTAGGAACTAATTACCTGCAATCCTGAATTTACCAAGCAGATATGAAATTGGATGGATGAATGGTTGGTTAATAAGCATATATATGACTCATTATTTGTGGAGTAACTCTAATTTGGATGATCACCATCAAGTTTTAGATCCAGTCATAAGTATACTGTAAATGTAATGTTCAGAATTACACCATTGTGGAGCTGCCCCCAGTACTAGCAAGTAGTTAATTCCATAGTTGAGGACTAAAGTTGCTTTACTGCTCACGTGAATGAGATAATTGGGGGGCATCATTGGGGAGAACAGCCTGCCTGATCTTAATCTGAGTGGTGAATTGTTACTGGATGCCATTGCCAGTCCTGAATCGCCTATAACAAACAACATGTTTGAACACATGGTTGCCCGTAATTGCACCTGGTAGGAGCAGCTTTGTGTCATATGGCAATGAATAAATTGATATTTTTCAAATGTGAGACTTTATGTTCTGGACACGTGAGTACAAACAAACTGAGCTGTCTACTGGTGACCAATTGGTGCATACCAGTTCAGGCAGACAAAATGAAAAGAGTATTGAAGGTGTCCTGGTAACAGCTAAGAGCTCCTTCTGCATCAACACATAAATCAGGATTAGGCAGTCTGAACTGACTCTGTTTAAGAATTCAGTGGGCAAAGGATGGACCCTGCTTGTTGTGGCTGTACCCTAGGAGCATTTGGTGAACAACAATTATAAGGTAGGCACTCAAGTTACAGTTTTTTCAATTGCTAAGACAGATTCTGCAATACTGAAGTCGCTTTCTCAAAACACTTCATACAGTCTGCAATACCAACGCACAGCCTGACCAAAAAGTTAAGCCCTCCGTCAAAATGCACTACAGCCGCCAAAACAGTTACACTCTCCTCTAAAATGCAGTACAATACCAAAACAGTAACACTTTATGTCCTTCTAGAAGAATACTACATTATACACAAAACAAAAGCCCTACAAAACACTAACAACAGACAGCCTTACCTAAAATATAATATGGATTGTCATGAAAGCATCATTTGTAAAGTAAATGACATTATTTGTTGCAAACATTGTATTACAAAACAGAACAATTTTGTACTAGATAAAATGTCCAGAACTGAACAAACCATGCAGCAGTATATGTCAATCTATTATATAAAAAAAATCCTGGGATGAGACAAGAATTTTTCAAAGAGATAATTTCAAGTCCCGTGAGATAAGACTTTGTGCCAAGAGATTAAACCACTTCCACGATCCACTCACCTCTCATTCGCGTGAATGCTATTATCAGACACAGTTCCTGTGGTCTCAGCTCCTATAAATTTTAATACAAGACATACAATCTATTCGTTTTCTTCGATGTAGTCCTTTTCTGGACAATAATTTTATATGTTCTAGATGAAACGTCAACGACTAAGCAAAGAAGAAAGGGCAGTGCTTCGAAAAGAGGCCCAAAAGCGTTGAAGAGAAAAGAATTCAAAAAAGAACAATAATAATCTATGTACCAAGTTCGAAAAATAAGGATTGAAGTTATAATCAGCCCAGACCAGGTGGATTTGAAAACCTAACAGGTCCAAGCAGGGGGAAGAAATAAAAGACAAAAGAGTAGAAGACAAAGTAAAACGTCGTAAAGAGGTTCAAAAATGTTGGCATGATCCACATGCAGAGCAGGTTAGAGATAATGTAAGTACTAAAATTCAAAAGTATCAAAAAACTGATAGTAAAGATCACATTAGCACTTACAAATAGAAACTATTACTCAGTGAAATAATGGAACAGCAAAAAGAGATTGAATATATGGACATAGGTGATATGACAGAAGTATGTAGATATTGTTCTGCGGTAGGCTGGTGCCCTGCCAGGGGTTTGTTTCCTGCCTTGCACCCTGTGTTGGCTGGGATTGGCTCCAGCAAACTCCCGTGACCCTGTAGTTAGGATATAGCAGGTTGGTTAATGGATGGATGGATGTAGATATCGTTCGGATTTAAAGTTTAAGTTGGTGACTTGTAGGTCATCTAGTGTAGTATCTCTTTATATGCCTGATCCATCCTTGGGATTGCTATGGAGAAATATCTTGGCATCCAGCATTCATTGCTCCAGTAATGACATCTGATCATGTGGCCAGTGGTCATAAACCTTTCACTTCCATGCAGAAAAGAATTCCTCAATGGGGTTCAGGAAGGTTGAGTATGGTGGCAGAAACAATAAGGACATCCTTGGATGTGCTGCAAACCATTCTGTGACTGCAGTGGAGTGGCGGAATGCCATGTTATCTCACACTACAACAAATACCTGTAATAACACATTTGTGCTTGCCCGCTCTCTCTTATCCTCTGATACCAGTGTCCTATAGAAGTCATCAAGAAACAAAATTAGGTTCTCTGAGTTGTATGGACCAATGACTGGTTTGTGTCACAAAACACCATCATTGTATATTGCTACACACATTCTGATGTTGGCCCTCTCTGTCCTGGAACTTGCACATTTGCTCTTTGACCTATAATATTCCGTCCTTGCAGTTGTTGTTTTTCCAGGTTTAACCCAGCTTCATCCACAAAGATGAACACAATGGTTCTTTGCATAGCCTCCAACTCCATGACCCTCTAACAAGAAAATATACCATATTGTAAGGATTACATTACATTACAGTAGCATACATAGCTCTATATACCTTTGTGGTATATTGTACTATAAAAGTTTGTATGGAACTTGTAAGGAAGACAGCCTTATTCAGAGCTGCATACAGCTGATCAATTAGAGGCACAATCCTGCTGGAGCAATTCTGGCTTACAAGGGTCTTGCTCAATGGCAAAGTAGTTGGGATTGGACTGGGTTTGTACCCTGGACTGCTATGTTCATAATGTTTCACCTTCAAAGCAGCAACCACTAAAGAATGAGACACAACAGTTTTATATTGAATAGATCTCTTACCTGGACATATTGGTATCTGAGTTCCTTCACATTTACACTGTTCCTCTCAAATGGGACATTATATAAGTGCTTCATGGTTAGTTTATGATTTTGTAGCACTCTGGCAATTGTTGCTATACTGACACTTGTCACATTGTCAAACACTGTGTTGTCAGCCAGAACTCTGTCTCGGATTTTACAGAGTCGTATGGCATTGTCAGCAGTGACCATGTCAACAATGACACTTTCTTGCTCATCATTAAAAATTCTGCCTCTGTCCCCTTTGCAAGGTAATCTTTGTATCCTACTATGAAGACAAAAATCAATAGTCAATGCATGTCAATCAACTGTATACAGCACATACAGTAATGAGCAGTTCAGACACTACAGACGTCTGCATCCTACCTGCTGGTTTGGTGGAATATTCTTATGATTGATGCAACTGTGGCTTGCTGCAGATTTGGCTGCACTAATAACCCTGCCTGTCTGTATGAGAACCCATGATTGATAACATGGTCAATGACTGTAGCCCTTATTTCATTGGCCTCTCCCTCTTCCTGCAACAATTCCTATTCATTGTTGACCTGCTTTGTCCATGTTTACAACAGCAGACATTTCAAACATAACCTATTACAGTATATATGGATGGCAATGACATCAGTTTACTGCAAAACACCTGGCTGGGTAATCAACTAACACAAATCAGCTGTGTTTGATCTCATGTCAATTGACATATTTTGTTTATATTATATGGTTTTTACAATCTATTTTAGAAAGGGTCTTGATTGTAATTTAGCAAATCGTCGTATTTCAGTTTTGAATGTCTTGGGCTGGCACCCATAAAATGTAATAAGTGTCTTCAGAAAACAGTGGGATAGATACATGTTTATATTTAGACATTTGCTAGGCATGCTTATAAATGATACATTTCTAGTGAAATGTTGAAATATTCCTCAAATATTACTGAACACAAGCGATCAGTGATAAATAATAAATGTATTTTTTATCTCTTTTGGCAGCAGTATAATTTAATTATGTTATCACTTGTGACAGATTTGGGTTCGCTCGCACCCTTGTACCCTCAGACTACACGTCAGACACCAGGTAAAAGTCCAATAATGATATTTATTATAATAATAAAGTGCACAAAGCACGCTCCTCTCCACAATTCTCTATAAACAATATAATACTCAATAAACCAATCCTCCACTCCCAGACGCTTAGCCACCCTGCCTCCCAGTCCTTTTATATCCCCCGACCCGGAAGTGTTCCCAATCCAACAGTCCACAAATCCTTATTCCTTCCGGGTCAGGGTAAACAATGTTTTTTCTCACCCCGGAAGCCCGTCGCTCTTCCTATGACGAACTTCCGGGTCATAGGGCACGAAGAACTCTTCGGTCCTCCCTGCAGCTCCCTCTCGTGGCCCCCATGGCATCCAGCAGGGCGGTGCATAAAAACTCCATTGTCCATGATGCCCTGCTGGTCTTCTGGGAACCTCCATGCTGCAAGGAGGGCTCCACCTGGCGGCTTGGGGGTATTGGCCGGGGTACATAGCCGGCCATATCTTACACACTGTAGTCTCTTTTTATACTGCTAGATGATTTACAGATAATGGTTGCTTCAAAAACAAGCTGTTTACTGTATGAGCAGGAAGTAGCCTGTACTGATTTCTGATACGATGACAAACTTTATTTCTTTAGTAAATATTATTTGAAATAACTGCTATCAAGATGATTAGGGTTTAGGAAACTGAAAAAATAGATAGATAGATAGATAGATAGATAGATAGATAGATAGATAGATAGATAGA
>JANRMT010028174.1:175037504-175054722 GCA_026402145.1 Polypterus bichir lapradei | reverse complement strand
ATATATATATATATATATATATATATATATGACAGCAACACTCATCAGTCACAACAGTGACAAAACAATTACATTGACAATCATGTTACGTTATTTTCAAAATGTTTCCTTTTCTTTTTCATTGCTTCTTTAACACACTACTTCTCCGCTGCGAAGTGCGGGTATTTTGCTAGTACAGTAATATAATTAAAAAGAAAATATATACTAAAACAACTTGAAAAAAATTAGTCAATTTACAAATGTGAATCAACAGCATCATATTATTACATCAGAAGAAATAAAAACATAATTAATGTAGTAATTAAAAGTCTGGTCAAAATTAAAACCAGAAAGTAAAGCTGTCCATATATATAGCATACAGGAACTGTGTTGTATGTTATGGAAACCCATATTAAACTATGGTGTTAACTGTACTTACTTTCAGGCACTGTTCCATTAAGGTGCTCCAAACACTGGGTGCTGCTTTGGACCTTAACAAAGGCAGTGTAATGTCCAGACCGCATGGTCCCACTGTGCTCCACTACTCCATAAAGGCTGTACAACACTTGTTTATCTCCTGTAACATTCTTAAACAAAAATAAGAATGTAAGAAGTACTGTCGATTGACGGTCCTTTTTTCTCCTCTCCTTCTGAAGCAAGTTCATTATCATTAAACATACAAAAATAACATTTCAGTGCAAAACCTACATAATCAGGTGGCTACATATGATTTAAATACCAGCACCTGGCAAAAGAAAATAATACTATAAGACCAGTCCTTTTCACACTACACATATGTACACTAAAGACAGACTCAGTCCAGCTGTGATTGCGTACTTTACATTTTCTGAATAGTCAACTGTAATTTAGTGCACACTATGTGTTAATACTGAGCACCCACAGATTTTTGCACATATTATTGTGTATTCTTATTAGATGGGCTGGGGTTTCATCAAAATTCTATTGCTATTGTTGTCTGAAACCTTTTGACTGTTTATTATTACAGTTCAAATAATATTTAATCCCAAAATGGAAATGGGGTATCAGAGCACTTTTGAGGAAGACTCAGTTAAGGTAAAAGCAAGTACCATATATACTCGCGGATAAGTTCTCACGCAGATAAGTCGGGAGTTGATTTTACAATATAATTTCTGGTACAGTAGAACCTCTGGTCACGAATGTTTCGGAACACGTAAAAACAGGGATACGACCAAAAAGTTTTCCAAAATTTTACATCTGTTCATGACTACATGCTCTGGTGGCGAACAAAAACACTGGCGGCCAGTTTCCCTATGCGCGTTCGTAAGAGCCAATGATTTCCCATTCTCCGTTTTTTACATTTTCTTTTATTTGCATATACAGGGCCTAACAAAGCAGCTGATGCTGCAAAAGGAGTTACAATGTTAACCAAGCAGAGGCCTCAAGTGCTGGAAGAGGTGGAAAAAGTGTTGCTAGTGTGGTTGAACGAGAAGCACCTTGCAGGGGATAGCGTAAGCAAGGCAATCATATGCGAGAAAGCCAGGAAGATTCATGGCGATTTGCTGAAAAAAAATCCTTCTTCGAGTGGCAAAGGTGAGGCATTTAAAGCCAGTAGAAAATGGTTTGAAAAGTTTCGCAAGAGAAGTGGCATTGAATTTTTTTCCCCTGTGCTTAAAAAAAAAGTGTTTACAGTGAGCGGTTCGTAAGTGTCTAGCACGAACTCTTACAATGTTAGTTTTCTCTGTTGTTCAAGGGTTTCTCAGTGTTATGCAATGTTTTTACATTTAGTTTACTATTAAACTGTGATTTCTATTGTATAATTAACTATGTTTGTACTTAAACAAAAATATTTACATACAGTTTGTATGGTCTGGAACAGATTAATTGTATTTACATACAATCTTATGGGGAAATTACATTCGGGTCGCGTCCAGAGTTTTGGAACGAATTACGGTCGTAACCAGAGGTACCACTGTATTTTATAATGTCAGTCGTATAAGTCAAATGAGGGAAACTCACGCTATTGATGCAAGGGATTATGATATGCTAACGCCCACCTAAGAGAGTAACCACGGAGCACACTGCCTTGTTTTTCTATGTGGGTGCGGCAATGCGCTGTATCAGCGCATGCTTCTAACTGCTCGCGCTCTCTGTCTCTATTGTGCCTATGTGACCACATGGTAATACCCGAACTATTCTGAAGCAACATTGGCTCTGATTTGTGTTTTTTGTATCTCACACCCTCATACACCTTTATCATAAAAGCAATCCTTATCTACGATCAGAAGATCAGCGTTCGATCAGAAGAAAATATAAAGCTGGTTTTAAATTAAAGTAGCGAAAGAAATTAGTAACTGTGCTGCTGCAACAAAATTCGATGCGTGTTGGAAACTGATGCGAGATTAGAGGAGGCAAGAAGATGTTAAAAAAAAAAAAAAAAAATGTAAATGTAGTATTTTTGAACGGGCATATAAGTCGGGGTCTAATTTTATGATCGATTTTTCCGGTTTCAAGACCCGACTTGTACGTGAGCATATACAATATATGTTGTTCTCCACATTTGAGAAATACACCAGTGTCAAAGCTTACAAACGTTATGATTGACCAATGAATTTTTTTTTAATGACCCACAGGAAATATGTATACACTTTTAAACATACAACATTTGAGATACAAGAGTTAGTTCAACACGATTCCTAAAGACTTCAATGGAACCTATTAGGCAAACCGTTTCCTTAAGAAAACTGCTCCTCTTTAGTCAAACAAACAGCAGCCTTTTAATTTTTTTCCCATAATGAATCCAAAATACTTAAAAATGATAGTAAGGTATTATGCTTGTGTATTGATAGTTGGCTGTTTAAAATTTGTTGAAAATGTACTCTCAGTTAATTAGCTAAAAACAGAACTATGCATAGTCTGATTGCATGACAACACTCATATATGACTAACCCATTCCACAAAAAAATTATAACTTAAAAATATATTACACATACCTTGCAACCAACAGTACAAAATGGGGCCAAATCAAGGATCTGGGGAAACTGCACATGCCTATTTTCTTTACATATGCCGTATCCAGTCTAAAGAAAGGAACAAAAATTCAATCTTCATTAAATTTTCATGAGAAAACATTGTCTTTGTCTTTAAAACACTCCACGGTCACTTTATTAGGTATACCTATCTCATACTGGTTAGGACCCACTTTTACCTCCAGAACAACCTACATTCATTAAGGCATGGATACAACAAGGTACTTTAAACCTTTGTTTCTGTCCCATACTAACTCAGTAGCATTACTCACACAATTCCAGCAGATTTTTTGGCTCTCCCATTCTAGATCACTTGAAAGATTCTATATTAGATTGAATTCTCAGGATTGTACAATATATTAGAGTAAACTAAAGTTTTTGTTGTGTGGAAGCAGCTTGAAACGATGCATGTTTTGTGACATGAAACTTTACCCAGCTGGAAGTATAGATTTGAAAAATTGTAGACTGTGGCCATATAGGGATGCACATAGTCACAAACAATGATTAGGTATGCTGCTCTGCTGATTTCATTACACACACTACAATGTTACAATTTATAGCCTGTACTATTAACACAAGGCAGGATGAATCTACACTTTCTTACTGTTTTCTCCAAATTCTGACCCAAGCTGCAGTAAAAAAACAAAATCAAGATCTTTCAGACTATTATCAATCATTGTTTTTAATGATTACAAGATCTTTGTTGCTTCATCGTCCACCTTAGCCAAAAAATATACAGCAGAACCCTTTGTGGTCACCTGCTACAAATTCCAACTTGCTGTGCATTCAGAGATGCCCATTTAAACATCACTGTTATAAAGAACTTTTACTGGAGTACTTCTGAACAATCCATTAGCCTGAGTGAGTCTAGCCATTTGTCAATTATTAACCATCTGTTTTTACCCATTTACCTGCCATTACCACTCATTGAATGTTTTTTCATTAGTGTACTATTTTTGGTATACACTGTAATTGGTTGAAAATTTCAGGAAGGTGGCTGCTTCTGCAATGCTGAAACCACCATGTCTGACACAAACATATCCATTCTCAAAGTAATTTAAATCATGTACCTTGCCCACTCTGATGTTTGGACAAAGAAACCAAACTCTTCCCATATCTGTATGCTTTATGCACTGTGTTGCTGCTTTGTGATTATCTGCTCAGAGATGCAGGCTATCACCATTTACGAGAGGGTGTTCTTATTAAAGTGTTCATCATGTCTGCGTGTATGCATATTTATATAACCATTGTAATAATGTCAATGCAGATATTGTCTTTCTACACTGATATTTATTCATCACTTGGAATATCAATCACTAATAATAAAGCATCTATATATATAATTGACTAAGTTGCTCGACCATGGGGTACGCACGACAGAGCCACGCCCGCCAGCTCACAGAGCCCCGCCCACCAACTCTAAGACAATGGGATACGCACAACAGAGCCCTGCCCACCAACTCTAACCCTCCTCCTGAGTCATGGGATATGCACGACAGAGCCCCGCCCACCAACTCTAACCCTCCTCCTGTGTCCACCCTCACTCTCAAAGCATGCAAATTGCCTGCTCATGTGCCCGCACGCAACACCTCACCAAACACAGCCTCAGTTGCTTTCGTCTCTGCTACAGTCCACATGAACCTCTGAGCCACGTTGACTTTTCATTGTTCTTTTCAGTTCCGGCTGCTTGTCTATATATATAATTGACCAAGTCGCCCGACCATGGGGTACCCACGACAGAGCCCCGTCCGCCCACTCTAACCCTCCTCCCGCGTCATGGGGAATGCACGACAGAGCCCCGCCCACCAACTCTGACCCTCCTCCCATGTCCACCCTCGCTCTCGAGAACTTATCCCTACCGACGAAGTAACTTTCACCAGCGTTGACTCCATCGTCACAGATGATCCTGCAGATCAACTTTCATTCCCCAAAGAATTTCTTAACAGTCTTACTTCCACTGGCATGCCTTCGCATAAACTCAAAATTAAGATTAGTTCAGTCGTCATGCTTCTCAGAAACCTCATGCCAGCAAAAGGTCTCTGTAATGGCACTAGACTTTCTGTTACCAGCATTCACCGCAATGTACTGGAGTGTAAAACTATCACAGCTGCTACCTCACAAACTGTGCTTATTCCCTGGATTTCCCTGACCCCATTTGATTCAAATTTGCCTTTTACTTTTACACACAGACAATTTCCTGTTATATCTGCCAAAACCAGTTTTCAGTCACGGACAATTGTATGTTGCTCTTTCCAGAATTCCATCTTTTCATTCACTCACAGTCGTATCCTCAAACCCACCCCATTTGGACAACTGTGTCTTTCAGGAAGTGTTCACCCATCAATAAATAATTATGCGGCGTAGCTAGTTAACATATAAGACACAAACGATTTTTATACCCATGAAGCAGACGAAAGGACTTTTTTTTTTTTAAAAGCAGATTCTTGGATTTTCATGCTTCACTCAGAGATTTAGATATATAATTGAAGGCATTATTTTTTCTCCTTGGGCAGCTTGGTATAAAATAAATGTAAACTTAAGAGTCAAACTAGACTTCCTTCGGAAAGCTAACATAATTTTGGCAGTGTTAACATCCTGCAAAAAATGCATGGGCAAAACATGAAAAGCAATGATAAGACTTTAACTAGGAAAAAACATTTAAGGGGAGAAATTGGGCAGAATTTGTCATGTTTTAATAATAATTTGATCCCAGAATTGTTGATAATCTAAAACAAGTATGCTATGCTGATGGATGGTTAAGCAAATTAAGTATTTGATTGAAATCAAAATTAAAACAAAATACAATATATGAGTCGCTATCATGGCCTTTGGCTTTTGTTTGCTTCATAAAAAATCCACAATCTGTTAAATCCTTCAGGGATTAATGTTATCCCTTAAATGACTGACAATGTTGTTCAAGGCAAATTAAAATTTTTTGTGATATTTTTTACAGCAATAAAACACATATACTACATCTGAGTCAGAAGTAAAAAAGAAAGTACAAAGTTAACCAAAAGCAGTCAACCAAAGCACCTGCCGACTCTAAAAGTGATTTCTGATGTCTGTTCCTAGTTCCCAAAAATAAAAAATGAACAACCAACCAAAAAAAATAAATAAATAAAAAACAGAGAGCTTACAGACAAGAACGAAGAGAGGTAAAGGAGAAAATACACCAAAGTAAGCAAAGTAGGCAGAAGGTAATGCCGCACTTAGCAAATTTGGCTCAAACCTCTTTAGAGGCAGACCCAGGTATAGAACAGATCTACTGCATTGTCCCTGATTTCTGCAGTGTTTCTGCAATAACTTGTACTATTGTTATTATTTTTGTATTAAAACTATTTTATTGAATGTACCTTGGCATCACTGAGTATATAATGAACAGAATAAACTGAATTCTGAGAACAATACCACTGCTGCAGAGGTTTGCATACCAAATACTCTTCCCATGTGTACTTTGTGCTTTTGAATTAATTTTAGTTTTCACAGTACTGCAGCAGCATGTAATATGAAACAAACAATTTGTAAGAAATGTTGTATTAAAAACCAGATATTCCAGAAAACCACAAACTAATGCTGTCTCTTCAACTTCAGTTGATAGTAGTAGTTGAAGACTGATTTACACTGAATTTAAAATCTGCAAACCAATGTAATCAAAGATCAAACGAATAAGCAAGAAACTGCATGTGAAATCGCTCACCATATGTAAGCTCATGTAGAGGTTTTGTTTGCTCTCATCTTGATTGGCTAAACCTTCATGAGAGCTTCAACAAAGCTTCAAGAGCCATAGAAAAGGAGGACTATGTTCTTAACATAAAATAATGAAGTTGATGTAAAGCATCACATGATAATTTTTTTTACATGTACCTCATGATATTCATGTTTGTGGCACAAAGAATTTTAAAAACACATTTGTAAATTACACATTCAAACAATATTTAATATGGAATATTTTAATGACAATTATTGTTTGATGTGCCCTATTACAAATGTTAAGGGACTGCCTCATTGCAACTCACCTAGTGCAAAGGTGAAACTATAACCTTACATTTCCAGGTTTAAATGCTGCAATGCATGAAATCCACTTTCACTAATTAAGATCAAATTAAGAGGAAATAAATTCAAAGGTTTTTCTTGATTAGGAGTAAACAGTTTGGCATTTTTCCTTAAATTAATATAGTTTACATTTTCACTTCAGTAAAAAAAAAATTAAATAAATTAAAAAAAAAAAAATAAATAAATATAAATAAATATAAATATATATATATATATATATATATATATATATATAAAAAACAATGACTTAGAATATATCACAGAATCAAATCACAATACTTAAAATACTGCAAAACATAAATCATATTATTAAAACCTTTTGTGGATACTTGGTGGATGAATAGGTTTTCCCATTAATCCTTGTAAATGTGGGTTTTTGGTCAACCGCTTAACTGACCAGAGAAAGGAAGAGTGACTGTTAAGTCTAACAAAGTTGGTGGCAAAATATCAGTAGTACATATTAGATGGGGAGAGCAGTTGCACTTGCCATATGTTAGTTTGAGGACTATACCATAGGTCCTTCAAAAAGAAATAATGTTTTTCAACTTTTTTTAAAATTCAGCTTGCCTGCAAAATTAGGCATTAAATGTGAAGGTCGTAAAGGATAAGCTATGTATTTTTCAAGTCAAAATTATTTCTTCATAACAATGGTATAAATTAATTTGCTATATAAAACGGTGTTCTAAAGATAATTGTTTTTATAAATTTTAAAAATACTTTGTTCTTGCATCTTACATGCCAAATATGTCCACTTTGAAGTGGTAAAGGTGTTCATTTAAGAAAACATGCCTTCTTCATTTATGAAGTATCTTCATAATAACGTAAGGAAACTAGAAATAATAATTTTTTTTTACAGATTATCGGTACTTTTCTCTCAAGGAAAGGATATGTTACTTGCTCGTTTGTGTGCTTGCAGCGGCTATGACAACGCAACACCAAACCCTCCTTCCCACCCATTACAATCTGTGCAGTTACCCTCCCCTCCACAATTATTGTCACCCCTGGTAAAGATGATAAAAGAAAAGTTTATAAAGAAAAATCACCAAAATTGCACTGAAAAAAATAAGAGAAATCCAAAAATTAAATGAAGTAAATTTATTCTGAGAAAAAAATAATTTCTCATCAAGAAATTATTATTTTAATCTCTGAATCTCTAAACTGACCAACAATTAAGACTCAATTGACTACTTTGGTATTTTTGATTATTGGAAAGCACATCGAATTTCAATGTTATCTTTGACAATGACCTAAATTTTAGCCATATTAAGATGTTTTCTAAACATTAGAAAAAAGTGACATTAAGATGGTTTCTTAAAAGGCAAATTATATCAAATGAATTTATTAGTTATTTATTAAGCAGAATTCAGTTTTACAGAATTTTACTATCAGGTTGCTCAAAATGTTATGTAACTACCATAACTCACATTATTTTTTGTTATTTATCCATTTTCAGAATCACCTTATGCCACAACTTATGCAGTTAGCAAGCAATGCATTTACATACACACTATACCCAGATAAGGTGAGTAGCCTGGTTTCTTAAAGACCTCTATTTACATGTGTAAGAACCCTTTCAGAGGTCTGTGTTTGTAAAGTGCCTTTGTGTCATTACATGACACAAAAAAGACAAAAACATCATCATTGGTCGCTGTGAATCTGAAAACAAACATGAAGACTTGTGTTTAATAAATATGCTCAGTCATTCATGTGCTTTGAAGCGCATTCATCCCCTTTATACATTCTTGATTTGAGCGGCAGATGATTCGTGGTATGAACACTAGATGCTGCATCACCTGATCATACTGTTTCAATATACCTATATCAAATAGCTGGATTAAAACTAAACTAAACATTATATGTTTCTGTTACTGGACTGCATGCAACACACACTTCTGGCTTGGCTGTGCAATTGAGCCTTGTGAAACAATGGTGTACCTGTATGTGTGCTTCATGCCTTACCCAGTGCTGGGATAATAATATATACAGGTGTTTTTTAAATCAATAAAATAAGTATTGCTACTCATTAACTTAAAAGTTAACTGGACTGTGTTACATAAGTTACTTTTAATGTGTTACCCTACTGCTCACAAGATTGTAGTGCTGAGCTTAGCATACACATATTTAGGTCATTAACCTAAATTTAGCAATTTCTGAAATATCAAGATAGATTATTTCAACCAGAAGAAGGAAAAATTAGATTACCAGAACATTTGCCTCAGGAAATGTATCCTGCAGATACTTCTATCTGTGTCAGTGAACCTAAGCAGGCAAACACAGTGCAACGGACAGGTGCAGATTACAGAATCATTAAGTGTAACCCAGTTAAGGGTTTACATGGCCAAATGACCAGGGGCCTCATGCATAACGCCTTGCATAGAATTTGCACTATAACATGATGTAAGCACAAAAGCCGAACTGTGGTTACGCACAGAAAAATCCAGATGCAGGAATCTGTGCGTACTCCAACTTCCACGTTCTTCCGCTACATAAATCCCGGTCAGCATGAAAAATAATGCTCGTGCACGCGCCTTATGTCCCGCCCCAACTCCTCCCAGAATTACGCCTCTTTGAATATGCAAATCAATATAAATCGCCCTTAAGCTAAGCCTTTTGTGAAAAGACACTGGGAAAAGCACGGGAGAATATATAAGAATTTCAGCGAATGCCAAATGGAGGCAAAGGAAAAACATACTATTTGTTTAGTTAAACCGTGGTATAATCAACAAAAGGAAGTTGATCAAGTGACATAGCGTGTTGGAGAAACTTGAAAGCTCAGATATCAAAGTCACCGTGAAAAGGCAAGTCGTAGCCCACCATCTGAGTGTCATATAAAAACTTATTAGAGTAAAGAGAAAAAAAGGCACACAGTGGGGAAAAAAGCACGAAATGTCAACTTCAATCTCGAAATTTCCACTTTAATCATGTAGTTTATTTTATCATTAAAGTAGAACATCATAAACTTCATCTTAAAATCGTTTAATTAACCAGTTTCTCAAATCACATCATAATTAAAGTAGCACGTTAAATGCTTTGTTTTGTATGTGATCTTCTATGTGCTCTATGTGTGTGAATCACTACTTGCTTCTTAAACCAGCTCTATTCCTCCGACTGGACACAGAATCCATTACATTCGTGATATTACAGCTCTCTGAATAACTAAAATAGTGAGATGTATACGTGATATCATTTTCATGAAGATAGGAGTTAAAGCACGTTATTAAACAGGGGTTTCACAGCGCAGTGATTGTGCGCGACCTTTGATAAAATTATTTATTGAAGCAGTACTCATGGGCGGCTCTAGGCTTGTGGCGGCCCTGGGCAGAGAAAGAATCAGTGGCTCCTTCACCCGTGAATGTCAATATGGTATCTTATGCATGGTGGATGGCCACGTCCGTTGCGGACACTGCATAGCCGGCTCGTGCTCATGACACAAGCGTTTAACTTTTGTCGAAATTTGCCGCTGCGTTTTTAGCTGTGTCGTTATTTTCTCTTTCTCTTTTATATTCAATATATATTGGCGTGGCCGCCCCTGCTGTCCTTGCTTTTCTTTCTCCAAGTAACCGATTGCCACACAATCAGCTCTGTAATAGATGTTAAGCCATCTGTAAGCTTAAAGCGCCAATTCTTCAAAACGTTTAAGGAACTTTGAACTATCTTCATAGTACATGTTTAATTATTCTATCCTTCACGCCAGTCCCAGTGAAGAATATAGATTATTTAAATGAAATTAAAGTTTTACCTGTATAATATAATAAACATATTTTGCTGCATTTCATCTTAAAAATTATATCGTCATCATATGTAAATACGTGCTTTATAAAGGGGCTCAGGTTGTGCAATATTATAACTGTAGTGCAAGTTTACAGTGAGGTAATTGTACTAATAAGTACAAACAGTTCTACAAGGAGCAATTGATTGAGTGCGTTTATAGTTCTTGGGATGAAACTGTTTCTGAACCGCGAGGTCCGTACAGGAAAGGCTTTGAAACGTTTTGCCGTGGCTGAGGTAGCATGTGCTTGATGCTGTATACCGATAATTCTCTTTCCGACCAGCTGCTGCTGTGATTCACACCCAGATACAGTGATATAAATACTCAAGAGTGGTGCAGTGAGAGTAATATGGAAAAAGATGATCCGCTGTGGCAACTCCTAATGGGAGCAGCTGAAAGAAGAAGAAGAAAAAGGTGCAGTGAGAGTAACAATGCTAAAACAGTTATGGTATTTGGAATACTATGGCTATTCCCTGGACCATAATATTGTTACAAGTTAATTATAATCAGATGCATTACACTAATAAACAATATGCGGTTAGTTTCAGTGTATTTATAAAGCCGCATCAGGAAAATAAAGAGTAACCACACAGGAACAGTAGCACTGCTTTGATGCTGGGTGCTGCCAGTCTGCAAAACTGAGCGGAGAACTTGCGTATGACAAGGTATGAGGTAACGTGGAAAAATGCATGGCTTTACGCCAAGTGTAGGTTTTATACATCGCGATTTGAATGTGGAAAAGGTCTTACGCAACATTTCTGTGCGTACGCACCGTTTATACATGAGGCCCCAGGTCACTTGCTAAGAACCAATAACCTGGTTTCGGAATAATGGTTTACATGACATTTTTAAAACCAGAATTCTATACATAACCTGATTATGAAAACACATGTAAAAGCACTCATTGAGTGTAAGGTAGGAATGTATTCTGGTCACAAATATTTTCCAGAAGAAGTCACACCCATGCACACTTTATTGGTACTATTTACTCAGTGAATATATCATTTACATAATTGGGATGTGGTTGGAAAAATAAGGGCATAAAGAGAAAAATCCATTCAGGAACAGTGAGAAGAGAGGGCTGGTATCCAAACCTAGTCTTGAGGAACTGACAGCTTCTTGTATCTTACTCCTTAACGTAACAAGAGAAAATTATTTGTTTGCGAACCAAAATCAAAAGAGCATTTTGATAGATTAGGATGTACTACATAGTAAATAAAACTACATAATCCTGCAACAAAATCACAACAGAAACCACAATATGGCTGAAAAATCTGAGTTTTAATTTTGAGAAGAAGATGCCATGGCCTTGTGCCATGTAAGTTATCCTGTAGGAAAGGAGGAGAGATTTAACTTGGCTAATTAATTATCCGGCTGGCCTTTGGATGAACTACTGATTATTTACAGTTCTAAGTTATTTTGGAACAGATAAATAGTTTTACAATGATAATGTCTGATGATGTGTGGATTTTTTATTTTGTTGCTGCTCCGGGTCTTTTGCTGCTTGATTCTTTGGAATGAGTATAACTAGTTTATGAAGAAAGATGGAACCTCTAATTAATGGATTTAAGTCAATTCTAGATACAAAATCAGGGCCTGCTCATAGGTGAGTTATTCTATCCATCCCAGTTGTGGTTTCTTGAATTCTTGAGTTACAGGTCTTTGTCCTTGCTTGAGTTCATTTCACACCTTCTGACTTAAGATGTTTGCAGAGGGGCCTCTGCAAAGATGTTAGTTCAACTCTGATTTACACCTTTACTCTCAGATGAGGTACAGGCTGTTCCTTGTAGGTTACTTACTTTAGAATGCAAGCTGGGGAAAGGTGAAGCTGAATGTCTGTAAAATCTGCTGCCTTAACAGATCTGATGTGCCACTAAAGCTTAATAGAATGAGCAATGCCCACTTTGTCTTACAATCTTGCAATTTTCTACTGAGAAGTTAAAATTAGTGGGGTTTTACTATTAAATTAATTAGTTAATAATTGGTTTTGGATTTGAATAAGTTTAAATTCCTTACAGCTTTTAACAGTGCAGAGTTATCTCATTTTGTTGTCTTTCGTCTCTTATCTCTTATAGTGCCATTCATTCTGTGCATTATCACTAAGCACTCACATACACATAATGCTAACAACAGCTAAGAGAGCATTCTGCTCATTATTTTCTTTAAATATTATATTCAGAAATTCAATCACAAATTTGGAATTACCTGCTGAAATCTTTTTATATGCAGGGTAAGAACAGGGGGTGCCACTGATATGAGCATCTGTTTTTGTGCATTGGTGTAGATATTGTTCTTCTCACCTATTCCAAAACAAAACAAACAGTATTTAACAAACATCCTATTTTAAAGCAATAAAACATCAATAAAGAAAGGACACTTTATCTAAATAACACTGAGACGACAGTGTCAATTAATCCAAAGTTATCCAGCTTCAATCTTGGCAGGTTGCAGTGCCTTCTTGTTTTCTCTTGAATCTGACACTTCACCTGGGAGTAGGCACCTGGCAAAGATCTTTGCAAAATAGTCTATTACATCTCTTTTGGAACTGACAGCTAAAGATTGGCAGGCTTACCTTTTGATTAATAACATGTGTGTGCAATAAGTATACAGTATAATAAAAAACACTGCACAAAAGTGGTGTTCATGGAAGGTTACTCCTTATCAAAAAACATTGCTGTCTATGTCATATTAACTTTCATATATTATCTGAAAGTTTTACAACACTACTATAGCATGGTAATAGTACATTAGATTACATTTTATGAAAACAAAACACTACAAATGAAAATTAAAACCTGTGACTCTAAAGTAGTTGAGAAACACTGGTTTAGGTACATGTGTCTGTATGACTAGCTCTGTACTCAGGGCTGTTTCTTGCCCTGTGCCCAGGGCAACCAGCAAAGGCACTGTCCCCACCCCATAACGCAGAATTGGAAGAAGCTGGTATGAAATTGTATGTATGTACTTAGTTTATTTCACACCAGAAATGCAAGAAAAAAGCAACAACAGCAAGAAAGATCAATAAAAAAAACATTTGTGGGGCAATTGTAACAGAAGTTAGCAGAAAATGGGTAAATTGCAACACAAAAACTCAAATTTAATGTAAGCTTCCTCAGTGTCTAGTGGCATGCAAGACTGTTTCATGGATTGACATGAAAAATAAATTTGAAAGTAAAGGTTTGGATGAGTGTTTATATGTATATTTCTGTTTTTGTTTCTTTAAAAAATACATAAATAAAACTGCAACTGCTGTACTTCTTTTGATAGATTGTTCAGATGCAAGAGACTAAGGCCGGTTTATAATTCACCCATGCTCCTGAGGATGCTACTGCTGCGCAAGCGGTGTACTGTTTATACTTGCATGTGTACTTTATGTAAATCTGGAGGATTCCACCGGGTGGCAGTGTAAGAAATCATCACACTGAGAAAACAATGTTTGGCTTTGCTATGTTGTGAACTGCCCAAAACATCCATTAAATTCCCAGGACACCTTGCCACAATATCTCTGAAAAGGATGGATGTTTAATAATTACATACATCAATCTAGGGAGATGCCCATTCCAGCAAGCATCACAGAATAACAGCATGAAGGAAGTGTGGGATCATCACTGGCTGCAGCTCGAAGCGGGGTGCCACCATCGAGAGAGACGTGGAGAGAGCAAACCAAATGAACAACTTCTTTAACAGGTTTGCCCACCCTAACCCACTCTCACCTCAGAGTACTGCATTCTCCCACCATCCTTCTGCTGATACCAGCATAGTAGAGATATCCCCACCCACAATTACAGCAGTGCAGGTGAGCAGAGAGCTGAGGAGACTTTGTGCCAGCAAAGCAGCTGGTCCAGATGGAGTATCGCCACGACTGCTGAAGACCTGTGCACTGGAACTGGGGAGTCCTCTACAGCGCATCTTCAACCCGAGCCTGGAACAGGGGAGAGTCCTGAGGCTTTGGAAAACATCTTGTATCACCCCAGTCACAAAGGTATCACGTCCTAGTGAGCTGAATGACTTCCGGCCTGTTGCTCTGACGTCACATGTGATGAAGACCATAGAGCGGCTGGTGCTTCACCACCTGAGGCCACAGGTCCGCCACGCCCTCAATCCTCTGCAATTCGCATACTAGGAGAAGGTGAGAGCGGAGGATGCCATCATCTATATGCTACACCGATCCCTCTCCCACTTGGACAGAGGCAGTGGTGCTGTAAGAATTATGTTTTTGGACTTCTCTAGCACATTCAACACCATCCAACCTCTGCTCATTAGGGACAAGCTGGCAGAGTTGGGAGTAAATTCAAACCTGGTGGCATGGATCGTTGACTATCTTACAGACAGACCTCAGTATGTGCGTCTCGGGAACTGCAGGTCTGACATTGTGGTCAGCAACACAGGAGCACCGAAAGGGACTGTACTTTCTCCGGTCCTGTTCAGCCTATATACATCAGACTTCCAATACGACTCAGAGTCCTGCCACGTGCAAAAGTTCACTGATGACACTGCTATTGTGGGCTGCATCATGAGTGGGCAGGAGGAGGAGTATAGGAAGCTAATCAAAGACTTTGTTAAATGGTGCGACTCAAACCACTTACACCTGAACACCAGCAAGACCAGGGAACTGGTAGTGGATTTTAGGAGGCCAAGGCCCCTCATGGACCCCATGACCATCAGAGCAGACTGTGTGCAGAGGGTGCAGACCTATAAATACTTGAGAGTGCAGCTGGATGATAAATTGGGCTGGACTGCCAATACTGATGCTCTGTGTAAGAAAGGTCAGAGCCGACTATACTTTCTTAGAAGGTTGGCGTTATTCAACATCTGCAATAAGATGCTGCCGTGAATTTCCCCTTGGGATTAATAAAGTATCCATCTATCTATAAAGAATTTGTTCAGACTGATAGCATAACATAAATATAAGTTACCAAGTAGTGTAGTTTACAGTATAACTTTAGAGACTGTCATCTCCATTTTTATGCTTTTTGGAACAGTTGATTGAATAGAGACTGACAAAGAAATGTGGAGTTGGATGGCCCATTAATATTATTAAAGGCTACACTATAATGAAGTGTAGTAGTTCTTTAAAGAAGGATAAGCAAAATACCTCTGATCTGATCAGCAGCTACAGGAAGTACTTTGGTTAAGATTATTACTGCTTAAAAAGGTTCCGACAGTTATTAAATCTAAAGGCTCAGTTAATTTTTTCCATTCTTGACTTTCTATATTTAAACAATATCTACAATGTTTTATATGGCTTACATGATGATCATCACAGTATAAGCCAGAAGTTATAATAAAAAAGTATTGTATTTGATAAAGCCAATAAAGTGGAGAAATATTTAATTGGCTAAATATCTCCGTCTAATCTGTTTAACACCCAGCTCTTGCTTTTGAATTGAAGATCTGCAAATCACCCCGAATGCACTGGTAAAGAGTGAATTCACCTGTATTCAATTCAAAAGCACAGTATTATGGAAATACATTTTACTATGAATGCATTATTTTACCAAATAATGCATGCATTTGCAATTTTTGAGCATATGACTAGATAATGGATAATGTGGATTATGAGAAACGGGTAATGCAAGAATTTTTTTTTCTTTTTTTCCAAGAAGGTTTTTTAAATTGTCATTGTACAACACTGATCACAATTGTATTTTATTATATCATAAGCTTTCTTGTCTTGTTCTTCATCAAAAAATGAGATTAAAAAATTTTCTCAGCCATCACTACATGGAGTAAATATGTTTAAAAAGTGCCCTAACGAGTGTGTAAAATAAATCCTGGGGGTCATTCAATGTGAAATCAACCAATGACCCATGTACTTCACACTCAAGAAATTCGGGGGAAATTACCAGGTGATCCAATATTAAGTCAGGAGACACCCTGTAAATTCTTTTTATGTAAGAGGAATAATTTCCAAGATACAGCCAGTTTACCGAGAGGAGGGAGATGTTAATTTTATCTGGCCTCATTTTTTCATGAAAATTCACAAGTCTATATAGCTCAAGAACAACCAAGCAGGCTCAGACTTTGTATGCTGTTACATTAAGTATGTGGCAAAATTAAAATATTTGGTCCATTTTGACCCTGAATGGTCAAAGCAGCCCCTTGAAATTGACCAAAATTGTATTTGAATTTTTGGCTTAGCTATGTTTAGACCTCAGAATTTTTTATTTTTTATTTCTTTTTAACTTATGCAGGTATGTAAATACGCTTCCTGAAAAAGCAAAAAAGAAATAAACAGAAAAATAACTATCAGGATTTGAACAGCAGATCAAAATGATATCATAATTGAGAGGTCTGCTGGTCACACCCTGATGCAGTTTCTTGTTTGTTTAGAACAGGGGTGCCCACACGTTTTCGGCTTGCTAGCTACTTTTACAATGACCAGGTCAAAATGATCTGCCTACATTAA
>JANRMT010028174.1:175016564-175032504 GCA_026402145.1 Polypterus bichir lapradei | reverse complement strand
GAGCAGCTTTGAGCACAAAGGGAGCACTGAGGCTTCGGTATCAGAGTCACTGGTCACATTTGTCTGACAGGATTCCTGCTCTGTGATGGCTTGACTCTCTTTAAACGGCCAAGTGATTTTTATTATCAGATTTTTATTCAAATGTGTGAGTGAGTGTGTCTGTTTTGGTTTAGTGCTTGATGAAGTGACCGCAAAAGACAGATGTCTGATGCTGTTAGATGTCTCGCAGAAATGTCCAGCCCCACATGAGATGCTGGCGCTGCTGGACCTCTGGAGTGATGCTCTGTATGCACCTTTGCAGTCCCATCTGACCATTTTATTCTTAGCCATAACAGCTTTCTCCATATTCAGGCAAAGCAACCAGGCTGACGCAGTCCCCAGAGTTATTTTAATTAATGGGCAGTTCATGAAGAAAATATTGGAAAATCAGTCTTCAAATTTTTGGAACTTTGTTTACAGAAATAGGTGCCTTGAAGAGGCCGCAGCCTATCAGGGGGCAAACATCCACATTCTGTCATTGACTAGGAGTCCCAAAGCACAGGACACTGACTCAGGCTGCTCAGTTCGCAACAGGGTGTCGGCAGAGGTGGGTAGTAACGAGTTGCATTTACTCCATTACAAGTACTATTTTAAACAAATTGTACTTCTAAGAGTAGTTTTACTGCACCATACTTTTTACTTTTACTTGAGTACATTTGTGAAGAAGAAACGCTACTCCGCTACATTGGGCAACACTCGAATCGTTACTTTTTATCCATTAGATAAAGTCTGACAGACAATTATTAATCTGCTCTGTGTAGTGTATGCTGTCAAGTTGCGCAAACGCCTTCCATTGCGTCTCCAGCTCTGACGTGAGGTTTTAGATGTTACCCAAATCAAGGCGCTGCAGCTTTCAGGACAGATGTTGCATTTTTCATTTGAAAGCATTAACTGAGCTAATCATAATGACCATGGTCTTCTCTTTTCCTTGCAGCTGTAAATTAAGCTCATTCAACATGTTAGTCAGATCGGAAAAAAAATGGCAAGTCTAGAGGCCATTGATTGTTATTAAGTTGCTTGTATTCTGCATGTTTAATGACAAGAAGAAACTCCTTTTTCTCTGGCCAGGGGTCTTGAAATCTCAGCAGGAATTTCTCCCTAGCCATCGCCTCAACGAAGGCATCTTTTATCATTTCTCAATTTTAGAAGGACTTCTTATGCTTAATGATTGAGTGACTCACCAGGAATGATGTTTCAGTGTGTCTGCCTTTGCTTTTGAATTCAGCCGAGTGAAAAATGACGGCTGTCCGATTAACTGCGATTTTAGTTCCCTCTCCTTTCTCTTTCTCAGATCGCTTTTCGGAAGGAAGTCAGTTTCGTATTTTTTATGAACAGTTCGAAAGTGCTTTTCCACATTTTCCTTCTTTGGAATAGCAATGATAGATTGACAGATCAGAAAAACTCACTTAAATTGTGACATTGTGAGAGAAAAAAATCCTCTTCCAATTCCACATTCGGCCCATAACCAACACATTTGTTTTTTTAAATCCCTTCTTTAGTCAGTATAAATTGGAAGGCTAACTAGATCACTTAGATAGCCGGAGTTTTGCAGTAGCTTTCGTGTTTGATCGTGCGTGCGGGATGACCAGTGTGTTAGAAGAAAAGAGATCTCAGACTGGCCACCCTGTATGTCAATCAAGTGGCAAATGCCATAGGGAGGATATATGATAGACTGACATTTAAAAAAAAATGTTTTTTGAATGCAACGCGATCTACCTGCATTACCTTTCCGATCTACTGGTCGATCGCGATCAACGTATTGGGCACCCCTGGTTTAGAATGTTTGGAAAGCCCTGTGTAGGTATCTAATTATGGAAAAAACTTCAGCAGGCTGTATCAGTTAGACATATGCTTTCTGAAAGCCTGAATATAGCAGAGCCAAAGACACAAAATATTTTTTTTTTCCATTTTTGAATGTCTGCACTTACCAAGTGGTGTCATCTGGAGGAAACATTTTGATTTTGTTATGTACTATACATATAAAAGTACCAGTATGCAAACTTTGAGACTGCTAGATGGTTTAGTTCTTTACATATGGTCTTATGGTGAAATTAATGAAAAATCTCCCCTCACAAAATTGGCTGTATCTTGGAAATTATTGATCTTGCATAAAATTATTTTAGAGGGTGTCTACTGGATAAAATGGGTGCATCTGGTATATTTTTCAGAATTATTTGAGAACAAAGTGCGTGGGATTTCTAGAAAATCGGTTGATTTAACATGGAATGACTCCAGGTATACTCTGCATGGTGTAAATAGTTCTTACCTAGTTTAATTAAATTTACTCCAAACCACCATTCAAATTCCTTTTTACTTTATTCCTTTTAAACAAACAGAAAGAAGAAGAATTTGCAAGCAGCTTACAAGTGATATTACAATCCATCCTCTTTGTGCTTGCTTTGCTGCTGCCTTTGATGAATGTGAAAAAGTATGAGCACATGAGAGAGAAATCAAGAATAGGAGAAGAGAAAGACACTCTAATAATAAAAAGAATGTCTGCTGCACATTTGAAACAACTTCTCCCAAAATGTAAACATCAGCCAGCTACATAAGCACAAAACATGAAATAAGTTACTGTATAATATGCAAAAATATGCATGGTAAAGAAAGCAAGTATCCCCATGCTCTTAATGAACTAATTTTAAAATAACAGACTTGATCCACTGTACTGATTCCTTTCACAATTTTAAACACTTCAGTCTTGTTTCGTCTTAATCAGAATTCATTCCCTGCAGCCCTGAAATCAGTGTAGTTGCTCCTCTATTGACATTTTCTAGCACTGCTATGTTGTTTTTGTACCCAGGAGACCAAAACTGTACACTGTGCTCCAGATGAGGCCTTGCAAGTGCATTATAAAGCTTGAGCATAACCTTTTTGGATTTGTACACCACACATCATGCTATATAACTTAACATTCTAAACACTGTCTGACATTTGATAGTGTCGAGTCCACTCTGATTCCTAAACCCTTCTCATAAAGTGTACTTTCAATTTTCAAACCTGCCATTGTGTATTCAAACCAAACATTTTTACTTCCTACATGTAATACTTCACATTTACTGATATTATATTTCATCTGCCACAAATCTACCCTAGCCTGTATGCTGTCCAAGTCCCTCTGAAATGATTCAACAGATTCTAGATTATCTGTCAATCCACCAAGCTTGGTAAATAATGATTCAACTATTTAAATCACTATTTTGTATTTTGAATGATGAATTTTCAAATCAACTTTGTCAGCAATTCAATTTGTAAAATATTTGACATTTGTTGTTTTAACAATAGGTTTTTGAACATTTAGGAGATATTAGTTGATTAGTAAAATAATGAAAAATTATCTCTGCCATCTCATTGAATATTTTAAAATTCCCCTAAAAATATTATTTATCTTGTTGGTTTTTTTTTATTTTATAAAAATGGTCAGGTATTGAATTTTACTAAAGTACTAAATGTAAAGTACTAATCTTAACTTCAGTAGCTACAACATCTATCAATGTTCTTGACATTGAGAATACATTTCAGTTGCTTGTACACTATTCAGATATGTGCTGTATGTGTTTTGAGTGCTTTTACCACATTTTGCTATATTGATAGATAATACATTGTCTTTGAAAAACAACACGTTTTACATACTTAGTGGTTTTGTTTTCAGAAATCAAGTAGCTGATCTGTTTTTGTGTGACAGTGCATTGTGTAATGTCATTAGGCCAGTTTGCTTTTTGCTTCTATTTGAAATTTCATCAATGGCTGAGGCACCTTAGTATTGGACCACTGTGGAAGTCTTGAAAAACTAACTTGTATATTTTATTTTGGATTGATCACAGCACGTACAGCACCATATTTTGTAAACAGACTGGACAGTCAAGTATACAATTACAATGATTTTGTATGAAACTTACATAGATGTTTACAGTAGGCAGGAATGTAAAGACTATTTTCTTACTGAGGCTATTTATGCAGTCTTCTACCCACTATCATCTGTAATTCCATCTATCAATCTGACTTCCATATTATATGGTGCTAAAAGGTAAATCAGCAACCCTTTACTGGGTGATTAGTCATGAAAACATGCACGAATCACGTACTTTTACTGCTAAACATATGGAAAAAAACAGCTGTGAAATAAGCAGTTCATGGGTGCTTCTGATGACAAGTCGGCAAAACAGGTATTTCTTGACTTGAACAGAACAATTCAGATGGGAACAGGCCATTCAATACAACAAGGCTCTTGCCAGTCCTATCCACTTAACTCTTCCAAAATAACATAAAGACTAGTTTTGAAGGTCTCTGAAGTTCTACTGCCTACAACACTACTTCTGCTTGGTAACTTATTCCATGCGTATATGGGCCTGTGTGTGAAGAAAAACCTCCTAATGCTTGTGCAAAATATATCCTTAACAAGTTTCCAATAGAGTCCTCATGTTCTTGATGAACTAATTTTAAAGTAACAGTCCTGATACACTGTACTAATTGTACAGTGTATGTATGAACTGTGGAAAACACTATGAAAAGCAAAGACATGATCAAATTTAGGCAGAAACATTTACAGGCAATGGGTAAAAACATTCTCCAGGACAAGACAAAACTATATTCAATAAACAATATCAAACAGTAAGAAATATAAGAAATGAGAAAAATAAAATACTTTAAATTATTTTGACTATACAAAATACTAACAACAAGCACAAATATGGGGAAATAGACTACTTAAATGCTTAAATTAATTATAGAAAGGGAAACATCTGTATCTTTTGAGATGGACTTTGCACTGATTAGAAAAGTTGGGACTTCCCAAAAAATGTAATGCCCAAAACAGAACCAGCATTTCAAATAACCACAGGGAATTGCCATATTTGCTACAGGCAATAAATAGATACAAAAAAGAACATTTTAAATTCAAAGGAAAACACTAAAGAAAATGTAAAAAAAAATTACCATGAGACACAGTATGCACTCCCATATTCCTTCTCTTGGTGCAGGTATTACAAAGGAGCTTGTTATTATCAGTGAGTTTCTCAATTTCAGTAAACTGATATAAACACGACTCAGCTGAACATTCTTGTTTTGCAGGAGGGTCTCTCTTTGCAAGTGTAACAAAAGCCAATTCTTGGTCTTCTTTAACCACAGTGTATTCTTTGGCAACAAACACATTATTACAGTTATTCATTTCTAAATGTATATCCTCATGGCATAGCATATCTTCATTCAGATTTATACCACTAATCCCATTAATCAATTCTTCTTCTTCTTCCTCCAAAGTGGTGTCTAATAAGTCAGATACTTTGATGGCTTGTTCAACATTAGAGTTAACAGTAGTTTTGCTGCCATGTTCATAAGGTTCTGAAGTTACAAGTTTTATTTTTTCTGACTGCTTCAATTCATTTTCATCAGAAACTGAATCATCTTTGGCTGATGTTTGAATTTCTGTCTGGGTGACGCTGTCTTGGTACAAAGCCTCATTGTTACATTGATTTTCCTGCACATTTAGATTAGCTGAACAAAGAGGAGTAATCTTTTCTTTTAACTTTTGTTGCTGTCGCTGACTCTGAAAAGAAAAAACAGGTTTAGTATAGTAGATAATTTAAAATTAAATAAAATTGTTCTTTGCTTCATTCACTGACATTGTTTTAATACTCAAAATTAGATACTGTATTACAAAGGCTCCTAAAATTAGCAAATTAATTTAATTCAAAATGCCTATTATTTTGTAAAACAAAAGTAGTACACTATGCATTGCTTTCATAGTCCCAATTTCATCTATCATAAATGTGGCTTAAACAGACAGCTATCACATACACTTTCATTTTTTATCTGGACATTCTGTCCTTGATATTTTTTTTTAACAATAACCAGGTTTTCATCCATTTTGCAAATAATTTTAAAGCAAATTTATTAAAATGTTTCAAAAATGCCCATGACTTTTTCCTTCAAATGTGTGCTACCATCAAGCTGTTCTACAGTCTTTAGATGGAAACTGTGATATTTTCTTTGGCAAAAGCAATATTTTGCATAAATTCTGTTACATATCATCTAATAAATTCTTGGTTCCATTATCCATGAGGTGTATTTAGCACATCACAAACTGCATTTAATACTATCGACAGTACCCCATTTTAGGACACAGGGGTATCATGTCACGTTTTACAACTTAGCTCATTAAAAATATATACAATAAAATGCAACTCTAAATATACCTATAGTTTTCATATTTACACCTTAAACACTTAGTAATTTATATGCATGCGAAAACCTTATTGTGAACGCATTACAATATGAATATCCCACAAAGTGTTAACGTTGATACAATAAAGTGCTGGATCATAATGAACTGCTGAGGAACTGCGTAATTTTATGAATATCTAAAGAAATACCGAATTTATCACAGTGAATAAATTCAGAACTCACTAAAATTGTCTGTAGTAAGTTCAATAAAACTGCAGGTCTTAATTTATTATTTCACTGATGTTGTACAACTAAAAAATACCAATTAAAAAGGACAGGCGAAAACAAAATTAATGAATACTAGGGGGCTCTGCCCCATGCGCAAATACTTTTTAAACTTACACTTTTACTGTAAAATTTCAGTAAAAACAATATTTGGAATTAACTTTTCATCAATATCGCATTGAATTTTATTCTGTGTTTGCAGTTACATCGTGAGAACGCAATGTATAACTGCCCGTGAGTGAATATTGTTTCTTCTTCTCTTATAAATAAACCAACCTTTTCTAATGTTTGTCACTGTGATTTGTTAATTGTCATAGCAGAAGCTATTCTATTGGGAAACTGTAAACGTTTTAATACGAATAGCATATCAAGATCTCATTTGGTGTCCAATGTTATCCGCGGAAGATGTACTACATTACCTTTCCTGTCACCTGTTAAAATTTTAAATGTCAGAATTGTTCGACCAATTTTGAATACAACTAATCTTGTCCTATTGCATAGCCCATCACTCATACATAAATTACGCAATAACATTAAGATACATCTTTCTTTCAACAGTAATTCAGCCAGTGGAAGACCGGACGGTGTTAACAGTTATAGGTATTCTACGGGATATTGAAAGTTGAGGTTTTCATCTTACGCACCATCACCACCAACTGTTTCAGCATAGTCTATTGATACATATTTAACCAATCTGCCATGTAACCGATCAACAATTTTCACATTAATTCATTTTGATTGCCCGTGTACTCATTTCTTCTGTTGATAACCCTTTGGGATGAAATTCTTCAATAAGATTTGGACATAATAAGTCTTCTTTTATTGGGAACTTAAAGTGAGGAAAACATAAAAATTTGTAAGAGCTGAGAGCGAAGTATCAGTATCTGACAAAAGCATTCACACGAATGAGAGGTGAGAGGATCGTGGGCGTGGGCCGTTAAATGTAAATGGTTGAGAGGAAGGCGGGACTTGAAAAAATCTCTTGGCAATAGTCTTGTCTCGTCTCAAGATTTTCTTTCATAATAGAGAGATGTAAATATATTGGGGTTTTAATACAAATTAAATTAATATTTTTTTTATAATGATCTTTGTTTCATTCTTCATTTTCCCATACATTTAAAACTCTAACACTACTGCACTATTAATGGAGAATGTGCAATTATAACTCTCCTGCTAAAATAATGACATTAGTTTGTTCTTCACCAACATGTTCATGATATTCTGCTATGAAAAAAAAAATTATCAGACTGTGGCACACTTCTTTTCGCTAGCACTTGATCTGTTGTGGAATGATTTTCTCAATATATTAAATGAAATGAACATTGGTGGTAAGATTGCAATATACCATTTTATTCGATCAAGCATGTTTCCATTACTTGCTGCTTCCAATATACATACTACAAAACTTCATAATGTACTCTGGCATCTTGTAGGTAACATGGTGACTGTCATAGATTCACAATCCTGACAACTACATAGCCACATTTCATATCTGCAGTTTACTTTAACATACAGATTTTTTGGGTATTTCTTCAAGTGTGAGCTGTCTATTTCTAAGGGCATTCAAACATATGTGGCAATTGGCACAGGCTGAAGTGATGTCATCTGAAATAGCTGGTGTTGATGCAGTAAGCACACATAAATTTAAATGTATATGCCAGGCAAAAGATTTTTACTTTCTCTCTTTTTTTAAGTATGAAAAGCTATTCTCTACTGGAATAAAACAAAGAAGTACTTTGAAAGGCACTCTTTCTTATTTTGAACTGTTATTTATTTAGTTTTGTAAGCTTTACTGATTGTTTCATTTAATTAATGTTAAATTATTTGATCACAAATAACCTCTAAGAAAATGTTAAGTATAGATTACATAATACAGACAACATTGACTGGCACTGCTGCTTAACAGCACCAATACCCTATTTTCAAATCCCAGTCAGCTGATTAGCTGTGCACATTTATCTGCCTGGATTTTCCTCCAAGTGCTCTCATTTTCATTACCTATTCAAAACACATCTATGTTATGTTAACTTACATAGGTGTGAGTAATCATGAGTGTGTGCATGAATTAATGAATTTTACTTGTTTCTGCTTTTTTTAACCTTTAAAATATACTTCATTTATTTTTTAAACTTTGAAGACCTTTAATCTGGATTTCTTTTGTGGAAATTACAAAAATATGATTTTTGCAAACTGAAATAAACCAGTTCCAAGTTTGAATTACTTCAAAGTTGAAGTACTTCACACGACTCCTTTAATAGTATGGAGAAACATATGAAAAACATATGAATTCCATTATAGGTAGTTCTTCTAAAATAATGGTGAACATCAATTTAGACGATTTCCAGGAACACTTCTGAACCATATGTACAACCAAATGTTGTACAAATGTTTAACAGCCTTCTGTGAAATACAATTTTCTAAACAAATAAAACATTTTTAATTAGCTTCTACTGTAAGTGAACTCCAGGATCTTTGAGGAAGAGCTTGTACTAATATAAACAGTAGTCTGTTACAGCAATCCATGGTAATTTATCATGTATAACAGTTAATAATTTCCATAGTCTCTGTTATCAATAGAACTTTGAAGCTTTTAACATCACACTAGTAATGCATAAAGGTGTGTCAAAAAGGTTTATCAACATTTCCCAAATATGTATTTCTGTTAGGTACAGATTTATTCTGATAGTTTTTGTACAAAAATGTAACTGATATGCGCACTAGTAACACAAATCTTTTCGAGAGTGTATAATGTTAATATTAATGTTCATAAGTGATTTGAAGAAACACTTGCCATACAAATTATTTTAGGTTTGCTTATTCTCAATGACTTTCTGCACACTGCACTCACAGCCAAAAGCTGTACTGACCTTAAAGAGAAAGCCAACTGTGGGTATTAGCTTTTTTGAGTTACTTTAACCTTATTACAGTAAAACTTCGATTCTCTGTCACTTGATTAACCATCAGTCTCCATGAACAGTCAGTGCAAAACAAACAAACAAAAAAAAAACCAAAAAAAAAAACAAACAAAATATTGCGTACGCTAGCATCTACCTATTACTATTGCTGTGCGGTATGCTACAAGCTATGCACATTGCAACAGCTCTCCCTTGTGCTAGCACATAGTGTTTTTCCCTAATGCCATGTGTCGGATCACATTTTGAAATCACAGTGTCAGTGATATTCACTTCTGTTTGAATAGTGTTTCGTAGGTTTTCTCTTTTGTTATAATTAAACTACATTATTAGGGCCAATAAACGAATGTGTGTGGTGATGGAATTGTCACAAAAAATTAAAATCAAACTTTTACAAAACAGCTAAAATGCTTCAAGTATTGTTTCAATTTACAGAGTAAGAACAACAACAGTGAACGATATAAAGTGTGATGACAACAAAATTGAAAAATGTGTTGAAAATGGAAAACACTAAAAGTAATGTTATTCTGTATTAATGTTAATGTTCATCTGCATTGTGTTTTTCTTTTTAAATTCTGTTATATTGTGTTTTGTTAATACATTGAGATGTGCAAAGAGCTTGTGATGTGCTGTTCGGGAGCAGAAAGGGTGGAACGTAGGGATGGGCAGATCAGTATTAAAGTATCGATACTTCTGATCCTGACCATTTAATTTAAACATCAAAGTTCACATTAAAAGTTATCAATATTGCACATTTTCAATATTATTCAAGTTTATTAGAAATTATTTGTAAACGATGTGAGGGTGAGAACATGATTATTTAAAAAACAATCAATAACACATTTCAAAACTGTCCTCAAAACTTAGCTTTTCAAACTGGCATACCAACTATGAATTTACACTGTTACTGCCTGTTATCTTTGTATGTTTGCTACTACCTCTGTACCTTATTGCTATTTGATTTTATTGTCCTCTTTGTTTTCATATTTTATTAATGTTGATTAACTTCATTGTAAGGTGACCTAAAGAACCTTAAAGAAAGGTGCCTATTAAATAAAATGTATTATTATTATTATTATTAAATGTGTCATATTGTGTAAAACAGGAGCTGATTTTCCTTCAGCACTTTTCATCGCCCTGCATTCACACTGGCAGTGCTGTGCCAGTCAGAGCAGTGAAGCTGTGTATGTGAGGCAAAGACAGAAAGAAAGTGAAGCATTGTTTGGAGTTATTTTACTCCACTGAGTGAAAAATAATGAAGCAAAATCTGATACATGTCAGAAGACCGCATGTTACTGCTGCAACATCACAAACCTAGTAAAACACATAAAAGTCAGTTATGTTGCCGGACACACTGAGTTACAATGGAGGCGATTAGAACAATTCAGAGACACTCAGGTTGCAGTCTACTCTTAAAGAAGCCTTCCACAGGTAGTAACCAGGCAACTTTAGTATTGTAATCTGATGTAAGGTTGTAACTGTTTGAACAGAAAATAATCAATGTCTGTATTACATTTAAAGCTTGATAACTGGACATAATCAGAACACATTTTCAAGCTTAATATATTTATTATGTCCATTTTGTTAAAAAAAAAAAAAAATAAAAAATATTACTTTAAATCCCATTCCCTAGCATTAGACTCGAGTGTCACTCGGGCTGTAAAAACAACGCTAAAAGCAGTAGTCCCGAGCAACGTATAGCCACATCTTCTCCTCTCACCTGTAGGCATGCCTAGTAATAAGGAGTGATGTTAAAAAAAAAAAGGTCTTTCAGCAGACAAAGTGTTGCATGCTCTTGACAGTGATATGAGCCGTGATATTGAGGAGCCTCTCATCTGCAGTGGTAATGAAGTGAATCTGTATTCAGTCAGTGAAATTGAAATGGACTGAGAAACTGAGAATGAGTCTGATGATACTCGCTCCATATTTGCATCATTATACTTTTGACATTTCTGACTACGTACTTTTAGTGTTTTGTACGTTTTGCATTAAAATATAAAAACATTATTTTTTGAGCCAAAAATTGCCAAGCTTTTTACATGTTTTTTAAGAATAAATGTAACTCTAATGCTTGTTGTTGTTCCACAGATGATTTGCAAGAACTGAACAATTTTAATAATTACTGTTCATAAACAAACAAAGATGTCTGAACTTTGGCACTAAATGTAATTGTCTACTAATGCAAAGTATTTAAAATGTGACTTTTGATATCCACACATACTTTAAGTTTTTACAGAAGATTAGCCATTCTTGCAACACTCTGGCTGCATCAGTATCGGCAATACTGCCCTCAGTATCACCCGGTTTCGGATCAAAAAGAAAATCAGCAATATCGCTCATCACCAGTGGAATGAATGCTGCACGTGAAGGGACTGGGTGAAGGGCTTCTGTTCTGTAAGGGGCAGACACACCTCTTAGAGTGTAACAGGAGAAGGTAGGAGAAAAAGGAATGTGCAGGAAGTTTTGAGTAGGGAGTCAGGAGACAATAACATAACCAGGAGTGTTTGCAGTATAGAGAAAGAGAGAATGTGAGTAGCAGGAGATGAACTGATTGGTAGGGAAAACTTTCTTTAATTCTTTTGGAGATATGTTCCGTAACCCAAACAACGGAGTACAAGACAGGACACCATTTGTTATGGAATGAACACGCCAAATAAAATGTAGAAAACTCCAGTACCTCTGAGTTGTATTTGCTTATTATGCTGGACGTTATGATATTATGTGTGTTAATACTATATTATATTTTGTTAATAAAGTTTTGTAAATAAATACTATTTGCTAAACTAATCTACTGTATATCATTTTTAAAGTAGCTGTACTGTTATTGTCTTTTATCCATCATAGACTTGATCTTGACTCCTGACAGATAATGGAGCTTTTACTGTAGCTATTACTTGTTAACTGTGTATTTTGTCAATGTAAGTCATTTTGTGAAAAGAGAACTATGCTTTTGATAAGAATTGATAAAGATTTTTTTACACAAATGTTATGTCCCACTTTCTTCCTTTGGATGTCATTTTTATTCCTTCAGGTTTGAGTTACTAATATGAAGTACAGTGGTGTGAAAAACTATTTGCCCCCTTCCTGATTTCTGATTCTTTTGCATGTTTGTCACACAAAATGTTTCTGATCATCAAACACATGTAACCATTAGTCAAATATAACACAAGTAAACACAAAATGCAGTTTTTAAATGATGGTTTTTATTATTTAGGGAGAAAAAAAAATCCAAACCTACATGGCCCTGTGTGAAAAAGTAATTGCCCCCTTGTTAAAAAATAACCTAACTGTGGTGTATCACACCTGAGTTCAATTTCCGTAGCCACCCCCAGGCCTGATTACTGCCACACCTGTTTCAATCAAGAAATCACTTAAATAGGAGCTGCCTGACACAGAGAAGTAGACCAAAAGCACCTCAAAAGCTAGACATCATGCCAAGATCCAAAGAAATTCAGGAACAAATGAGAACAGAAGTAATTGAGATCTATCAGTCTGGTAAAGGTTATAAAGCCATTACTAAAGCTTTGGGACTCCAGCGAACCACAGTGAGAGCCATTATCCACAAATGGCAAAAACATGGAACAGTGGTGAACCTTCCCAGGAGTGGCTGGCCGACCAAAATTACCCCAAGAGCGCAGAGACGACTCATCCGAGAGGTCACAAAAGACCCCAGGACAACGTCTAAAGAACTGCAGGCCTCACTTGCCTCAATTAAGGTCAGTGTTCACGACTCCACCATAAGAAAGAGACTGGGCAAAAACGGCCTGCATGGCAGATTTCCAAGACGCAAACCACTGTTAAGCAAAAAGAACATTAGGGCTCGTCTCAATTTTGCTAAGAAACATCTCAATGATTGCCAAGACTTTTGGGAAAATACCTTGTGGACTGATGAGACAAAAGTTGAACTTTTTGGAAGGCAAATGTCCCGTTACATCTGGCGTAAAAGGAACACAGCATTTCAGAAAAAGAACATCATACCAACAGTAAAATATGGTGGTGGTAGTGTGACGGTCTGGGGTTGTTTTGCTGCTTCAGGACCTGGAAGGCTTGCTGTGATAGATGGAACCATGAATTCTACTGTCTACCAAAAAATCCTGAAGGAGAATGTCCGGCCATCTGTTCGTCAACTCAAGCTGAAGCGATCTTGGGTGCTGCAACAGGACAATGACCCAAAACACACCAGCAAATCCACCTCTGAATGGCTGAAGAAAAACAAAATGAAGACTTTGGAGTGGCCTAGTCAAAGTCCTGACCTGAATCCAATTGAGATGCTATGGCATGACCTTAAAAGGGCGGTTCATGCTAGAAAACCCTCAAATAAAGCTGAATTACAACAATTCTGCAAAGATGAGTGGGCCAAAATTCCTCCAGAGCGCTGTAAAAGACTCATTGCAAGTTATCGCAAACGCTTGATTGCAGTTATTGCTGCTAAGGGTGGCCCAACCAGTTATTAGGTTCGGGGGCAATTACTTTTTCACACAGGGCCATGTAGGTTTGGATTTTTTTTTCTCCCTAAATAATAAAAACCATCATTTAAAAACTGCATTTTGTGTTTACTTGTGTTATATTTGACTAATGGTTAAATGTGTTTGATGATCAGAAACATTTTGTGTGACAAACATGCAAAAGAATCAGAAATCAGGAAGGGGGCAAATAATTTTTCACACTGTATTTGTGTGATCAGTTTACATTAAATGTGGATGTAAATGTGGATGTACAACAGCAACAAGCAGACTAATAAGAATAGAAAAGAGGGACATAAAAGTAAAATGTTGAGACAACTAATATGTGTTTTGCTTAAATTTGAAATCTCAAGTTTTATATTCCCACTATTTTAAAAATTATGTATTTCATTGTGTTTACTGGTGCAACTTCTGGATTTTCTATGGACTGAGATACAATGTTTATACAGCAGACTAGTACTCCACTAAAAGCAGAGTAGAAGTAATTAAACAATCAATTTTTGGAGGCAGTGGACACATTTTAAAATAAGCATTAAAGGCACATAATCAAGAGTCTCTTTTAATTGTGTACAGTTTCTTAAGGATCTCTTATCCAATAAAAACTCAAAACAAATATTGAGTGCCTCAAAGAGTGAAGGGAAAGAAGCTGAGCTTGAATTTTGATTGCAACGGTTTTTCAATCATCTGTTCGTCAGTATTCTATAGAGCTCTGAATCTGCAAGATTTTCTAATATTACATTATAACAATTTGTATACCTGCATTGTATTCGCAGTCACGAGTCTTTACATTGTATTCCTCATGAATGAAATGTCATCTTAATCAATATAATAGTTGTCCTATAATATGCAAGCTTAAAACTGTGTCATTCAAAATACTTGGCAGCAGCAAAAAATCTTAAGCTTAACACAATAAAAAACATATGCATAAAAATGCAAATCAACTGGCAGTACAGGAATGAAATTGATTCAGCAAAATAAGTAAAGAGGAACAAAAGTCACTTCCTAGTAATATCACAAGATTTTAAACATTCAAATAAGTACAAGATTAAAAGTTAAGCTTACTTTTGCTTGTTTTTTTGCTTGCTTTTTCTGTTTCTTTTGCTGATATTTGCTTGTAACACTAGTGGGCATATCATCCATATCAATTGTTAAAGCAAAAGAATCATCATTATCTTCAAATTCACTTAGCCTTTTTTCAGTCTTCCTTGGTTGCTTCTTTTTATATGCCTTGAAAATATTTAAAATTGCTTAATTAGAAATCAAAAACTATTCTGTAAGGACATAGCAATCAAAAATTTCAATTACATTCAGTCAGCATCACATTACTATGTATGTAGCATTTAACACTGTCTATAGTTTCAGATCTTATAGAAAAGTATATTCTTAAAGCTAATGATTTACATATATTCAAAGAGAATCATGAGCATATATGAAAATAAGCATCATATCCTAGGCTGCATTAGTTTAGTAAGGGTTAAATCACAAAATGGTTTGTGCCTGTATATTTTTTATGTTTCTTAGAAAGCTGGAAACCACTAATATTTCATGAGTCAAGGTCAGGTATGTAGAGAGAGGTTGACAGACAAACCCCCCTTTTTTTTAGGTGGTGAACGTGAACTGAGGACTAGAGATTAATTGTGGCAGGAATTGGACAGGTTCAAGATGGGGAAAGGGCCTGTCAAGTGGGCATGATGGCTAGAACAGAGTGCTATGCTCATTAGGCTGGGAAATATTGGTGGAACTAATTAGAAGCAGGACCTAGGTAAGGGAGACTTGGGAGTCAGACAGGGGTGACAGATGAGCTGAGTGAAGTAAACTGTTGAAAAGAACTGTAATAAAAGTAAGGTAGCCCCGTTGCTAATTGCTTGAGTCTTCTGATTTGAGTCTGTATGCGCATTGCACAATAAAGCTTGATTCTGCTGCCTATCCTGAGACTCCGAGTGCCTTCTTTGGGCTAAGGTGCCCATCTCTGCTTCGACATGCTGCAGGGATGTTTATATCTATACACACACACACACACACACACACACACACATACATACATACATACATACATACATACATACATACATACATACA
>JANRMT010028174.1:174981751-175007686 GCA_026402145.1 Polypterus bichir lapradei | reverse complement strand
GCTGGGCAGGAGACGCCAGTTTTTGCAGACACGTTCACATGATCAAAAGTCTCCGCGCTCTTTGGAGGTCATTCATATACAAAATACCCGCGCCTCGCAGCGGAGAAGTAATGGGTTAAAGAAGTAATGAAAAAGAAAAGGAAACATTTTAATAATAACGTAACATGATTGTCATGAGTGTTGCTGTCATATATATGCCTGCCTAAATAAGTCACCCTCGCTTCGCTCTTACTTTTTTACCGTTCATTTAATCATGGCTAGTGGCGGAAAAATTATAAAATGGAAGGAGGATTACACTGAGTATGGCTTTACCAAAACAATTATTGATGGCGAATCGATTATTCATAAAGCTTGAATTGGTGATCTGTTTTTGTGTGTTAACCTCATATTTTTTCATACTTCTTCTCAAACCAAGGTGGTGCGAGGCTAAAATGAATTGGGATGCGCTGATCAATGTTATCGGTGTACCAGGAAATCATGCATTGACAAAAGTTCCCCTTTGATTGTAATGCAAAGTGTGATTAAATGCATTATTTTTTAACGCGTTATGGAGCACATGCATCGAAGCTTCTCAGCTGTGCTTGTGCTAAGAAAATTAAACATTTTAAAAATAACGTAACACGATTGTCAATGTAACCTTTTGTAAGTAGTGCCTGGAGGATTCAGTGTGGAGAAAGTCTAGAGACAGAGTGTGTATTAACTTGTGGATTTCTCTGTATTTGGTGGCAGTGTGACGAAGTTGCTTCGGAAGACGGCGTTAGCCGCGGAGCTCAGCTCAGAGCGAAATGAGGTAAATGGGAGGGGAGATGATGACGTGACTCCCCCACCCGCCTTAACTGTCAATCCCCCACAAACACAGTCTCTCGGAATTTGCATAAGCACACCCCTTCACCTGCAATTTTAACTTAGTTACAAAGTGATCAAAACTCTCGTTTATATCCTGCGTCCTCTCATTAAACTTGTATCCCGCATTACCCGTGGGCACGAAAAGCACCAGCGGCAGCCTGTCTATTAAGTTAATTTAAAGTTTAGGTTTATACCTCGCTTTGTTTCCGAAGTAGCTGTACTGATGAATATGGTAGTATGTCACTTGCTCGCTTCTTAATGTTTCGCTGCCTTCTCAATTATATAATGCATGTTTTGTTCAGCGTATTTTGGAGCTCTTCCTGGTTTTCTACATAGTGCGTTGACAGTCAGTTCACGTGATTACGTGGGCGGCGTAATGATGTCACACGAAACTCCGCCCCCATGGCGGTCAAGCTCAACTCCATTACAGTAAATGGAGAAAAATACCTTCCAGTTATAACCATTATGCGTAGAATTTCGAAATGAAACCTGCCCAACTTTTGTAAGGAAGCTGTAAGGAATAAGCCTGCCAAATTTCAGCCTTCTACCTACACGGGAAGTTGGAGAATTAGTGATGAGTCAGTCAGTCAGTCAGTCAGTGAGTGAGGGCTTTGCCTTTTATTAGTATAGATATATATATATATATATATATATATATATATATACTGTATATCTAGCTAGAACTGGCAGCATATAAGTACTTCCCAGCAGGAAACACACATATCACACATAGTGTAAAAATGAATGAATGAATGCACTATAAAATCAGGCACATGCAGAAAGTCTGAAAGGATCAGCTGCTCAATTCAATTTAACAAGACACGAAAGGTGCAGGACAGAATTCATAATCTAATTAAATAATTAATTCCAGGTTTGCCACTTCAATTATACATTGTTTGAATTTCAGCATGGTATCATGGATATCACACTTGTTACTGAAAGAAAGGGCATTCATGTCAGTCTGCAAAAAATCAGCTATTAGCTATAATCACTTAAACCTGTGTCCCACATTTGAATGAGTGAGCTGCAAAATGATAGCACAACTGTTCGCTTCTTAATTCAGCACCATACATAGCCCTGACAAAGGAATTTGCAATTATCTGAATGTAGCTGATATGGCTACACTTGTCCATTCAACTCTTAATGGCTTATGGGTACCTGTGGCTATTCTACAAAAGTGACAGAATGAGGTGCTCCATATATTCATTCCAAAATAAAATTTATTTCATATTGCAAACACATTGACCAGATATTCATGTGCCTTTGCTGATAATGCTTTGAAGCATGTGGTGGATCACTCTGATGACAAGTGTTAAAAAATGTGTTGAATGTGTTAACATAAGTAAATAATCGCTGAAGCACAGGGGCTGTAAAACCGCATACTTCAATTGGTAAACACTAAATTTGTGTCATTTTGTAGAGTATTTGAGGCCAAGGTAATGTTTATTAGTGTAAAAACTAAAAAAATAACAAACATAGTAAAAAGCACATGCAACACATTTGATTAGTATGAGGAAAGAGTGTGATGTTGTCTTCAGTAATTAGTAATTACTGCAGGTATGGTCAGTTCAGTTCAAGTGCTAATTCTGGATGAGTAAACAGGCTAAGCAGTAACAAAGTCTGATTACTTACACTGTCAACAGATATTCCTTTGCCAATGATTTGAACCACATGAATGACCTGGTCATAAATACCCTGTTCATTTTAGGTACTTGTATCTCGATTGTATGTGGAGAGGCTGTAAATATCTTGTACAGTAGACCCCCGCGAAGTTGCGGTTCAGAGTTTGCGGCCTCAGACATTTGCGGATTTTTCCTTAGAACCTAACTATTAATTGTTAGCGGAAACCGCAAATATCCTCCACAATTTTTATGGCTTTTTTGGCAGCAATACTGTACTGTTGAGAGAATAGGAAGCAGCTGTAGAGAAAACCGCGATTTGGGATGGTGAAAGTAGCCAATAGAATTTGAAACTGCAACTCCCAGCAGTCCCTGCAGTGGCTCTGATTGGTCTTCTGCTGAGGGTGCTGGGGCTCTTGAGGTCAAAGGATGTCAGCGCGGCTTTTAAAAATGGGGCCGGAAACCAAAAGCAAAAAAAAAAAGTTTTTGTAATTTGTGTTTTAAGGTCCTGTCTATCTGCCTTCTGTTGGGTTACCTGTACTTATTCATTTTGTCCTGGATCGCTTTGAGCGTCTGGATTGTCTACTGTCTGCCTGTGTACAGGAGGACTGTAATTGGATTCATGGCCATCCTGCAAAGAAAAGAGCGCTCCTGAACCCGTCCACCCATCTTCACCATTTCAGGAACTACCGGTAGGACTATCTGTACATTCCCATTCAACATGCGGATCTCTGGACTATCTATTTTCATCATTACATTTCATCCATTGCCATTTTTCATTAACTTTTTCATGATTTACTGTGTGTGTTTTGTTTGTGCTTTGTTGTATTTAATGTGTAATCACCGTAAGGGGAACAGGGGTGGTATCGTTATCTTATTTCATTTGTTTTCATTACATTCTTTATTTGCTGTTTGATTACCGGTCTGTGTGAGAACATGCGTGGATCTGGTCAAGGCTGGGGTGCATCCCTGGAATCTCCACCATAAAAATAAATAACTCACCGTCTTCTCGCACGACGCTACGCTTACTTAAAAGCCTGAACAGTACCTGTCCTTTTTGGCTGATTGCTTTGTTTCTCTCTCCTCCCCCAGATATTCTCTGCTCCCGTTGGGGGTTGTGATCCCCTATGATGTCTGTCTATTGTTTAATCGATAACTAACTGCATACTGAGCTACTATTACTTCTGAAAGTTACATGTTTGTTTGAAGTGTTTGAATAATGTTCCTGTCTCTACAATCTCCCGTTTCTGTGCAATTCTGTGACCTAAGCGTGACACCCTGCAGCAATGCAGCCTCACTGTCCCTGGGATTGAGCCGCTGCACTAAGACTAGCCTGCAAGCATCAGCAATTACCTCTGTGTGCCTGCGTGCAGCCAGTTTAAGCGCAGTTGGCTCAGTGATTTACTGAGTTTCATCTATGGCATCAGTTGCACTTTGTACATATTGTTCCAGTAGTTTTTTTAAATAATTTTTACAGTTCATTAGCAGTGTGTAAACTGATCAGTGTTGCAGTAATTGTGATGCTCTTTGCATGAAAAAAAAATGTGTTCCATTAAAATTTCACTTTTTCTTTGTTAATCGTGACATTTACTTAAAGTGCAGCAAAAAGTATTTGGCGTCCAGGGATGCATTAACCCCCAAGTATGTGGCAGTTTAAGGGTTAAAGCCCCAAGATGCTGCCGAAACGAGCTGCACCATCTAAGGCTTCTGGCAATGAAAACGTGCTTGCATGAATTACAATATATATAGTGGTAACATCGGCATTTTACATTCTAGCACTGCGGGAGACATAGCAGTACAGTATACAGGTTTACCCTTACATTCTTTATTTTAGGTAATGTATTAAGCTGAGTTTGAAATTAAAATGTTTTGGGAGCATATTTAGGGTTTAAACTATGAAAATAGGCATTTTTTAACCACATCCAAAATTTGCGGTTGCTCTAGGAATGTAACTCTCGTGAATTTTGGGGGTGTACTGTATACCAACTGAATTTACACTAGAAACTCTTTCTTTAGCAGAAAGATAAAAAATCCAATTATATTTTGTCTCGCAAAATGAAAATGTCAATCTGAAAACTTTTGTCTGCTGTGGGGTTCAACATGGTAGGTGTGCCGTTTTGAATGCTTTACATTTTTACTGATAATAAAGGACCATGGAAGCAGCCATTTGTAACCTATTATAAAGAGAAGACAACAGAGGTAGAGGAGTTTTTCTAATGCTGCAATTGAGACAGCTCTAACCAAAACTGCAAGTGTGCTGTGGTCTGTCTAGATGTGTGAACTTAATCAAGACTAATTAGATAAAATCATGGTACAAGACCACTACTGCTGCCCAGTCTCCACATGCATTGTCTCATATTTTTCAATAATTGAGAAAGACTGTAGCTTCTCAGGCTTTTGAGAAGATTTAAAAAAAAATACTGTATACCTGTCAAAATGTGTCACAGCAAGCATTATGGTATCTTGTAATGTGTATTGGCTGCTCTACCTGGTCTTTTTGTAGTAAGAAAATCATCAGTGAGCCAGTCCATTTGAAAAGCATGTTGTGTGTGTCGGAAGTGACTCTGTACAGCATTGTATTCAATGGCTCACATATCCCGATTACTGCCTCAAAAAGAATTTGATGAGGATTATTACAACCAAATGGGATGCTGCTTAAATTAACTCCTAGCTATAACTAACAAATTTCTGTGTAGGTGTGTTACTCTGGAGGAGTTGAAGGCTGACATATGTGGCTTAGCATGAAAAATACTTGTTATGCTTTAAAATGATATATTGGAAAGAATGCATTAAGGAAACGTAACTGATTCACATAAATAATGTAAAATGGCTGTGGTACTACTGTGTCCAACTCACACTGCCCTGTTAAGATTATGTGCTTTATCTAAATACAGAAGCACCCATAATTGTTGGCTTTTGAGATAAGCCTTTAGTGACTGTCCTAGCAGCACTGGCTAAACTTGTGTACCTCACTGGATGGTGGATAGAAAAAGGAACATGTGTTTTTACTGTACATCTTTCACAACATCCACCTTTTTTCTAAGTCAACAAATTACTCTGGTTAAACCATTTGGCTCACCATACTCAGTTGCTTTGGAGCCAACATGTAATGGAATAACAGATGAATTTGATTTCTTTTTAGTAATTTCTTCTCTCATCTGGACTTTTCTATACTTTCATAATTTTTAGCATGTATGTCCAAACTGATACATGCAGGAATTGCATAAAAGCAATGTTGGCTTACTCAGTTAAAATGTTGTTAACATAACATGCTCACCCACAATAACACTGCCAATCTGCGATATTTAAGGGGGCAATTGATCAATCCGAGAATTTTACACATCACCCCACACTACTGATAAGCTTTAATTTAAGTAGCCTTAAAGTTGGAACAAATATGAAATAAAAACTAGAGGAGAGATTTGGAGTATTAAAGCACTGATGCAAGCAGCTTTACAGAGTTTTTGCAAATGAAAATACCCTGAATAATCTTAGTATTCACCAGTTTATGCAGTACTGAAATAAGCTACAGATGATTCATTGCTTTTGTATAGAAATATGATTATTATTATGAACTGTCACTAACATTCCTCAATTCTGTTTCTCTTCTTGGTGTTCTGCTTTGGCACTGCTCTACTTCCAAGTTGTGTTCCTGCCCATTGGAAAGTCATCAGAGATGCTGGGAGACTTGAGATCTATGTGCCAGATAGGTTTCATTCAAAGTACCATTCTACTGAAGACACTGATGCCTTCAATTTATACACTGTTATGATAGTAATTCTGCTGAACATTTCTAAATAATGGCATTTACCTACAATTCAGTCTATTCATTTTAGAAATGATGCTTCCTGATATGTTTCCTCTTAAGATACTGTGATAGAGAAATTTTTGCTACCTACATTATTTTGACAAATAACTTGCAACATGAATTTTGAATGTTACTTTCTGACTAACCGGTAAATGTTCCTTGATTTGGTACAAACACTGGATTTGCATGAGATAAAAATATTTGAATGATTAATATTATCATTCCAAATGAATAAGAATACCAGGATGAAAGTGGTACAACCTTTGCTTAACAAATGTATGGTGCTTCTATTTTTTGTACTAAAACAGCCAAAGCTACAACAACTGGTGTTTCAATCCTTTTGTTCTCAGTAATGGATAATTAGTTTGGCATCTTGATAACATATCTCTCTTGCCCTACCCTCAAAAACCACATGTTGCCTAATATAGCTTGACTAAATGTAAAAATAAATACGTTCTTAGCACAAAGCATATATTTTTTGCATGCTGTATATTTTCACTTAAAATGTAAGCATATGTTTTAAATAAAAACAAGTTCTGGAGTTGCTTTAATGCTGGGCATATTTCAATCAGTTGGGTGCATGAAATAACACAAAGTAGAACTTTTTTTGTAGTAACAGTTTAATAATTTATAACCATATTCATATTTCTATGGTTATACAAACATTTGTAAATAACAAGCTTACTGCTAAACTTTCTGCACTTTAGCTTATGGGCGCCTTGCAGAAGTCTTTTACAGAACTTCAGAACTTTGTAGTTGCTAGTTTTTATTTCTGTCTTTTTTGAGCTTCTTTAAAGTCTTAACTTCTCCTTGGGAACACATAAAATATTATCTGTCTGTCTGCCTGCCTGTCTATCTATCTATCTATCTATCGATAGTCACAACAGTTTGCTTGCATCTTCATTGTGACATTCTGGGGATTTTTTTTCTCACTCCAAGTACATTGTTTCCTTCTACCAGGTGGGAGAAAGACCTGAAAGAATGCTTTGCCACAGTTAGCGTTGCAAAGTTGAATTTCTGTTCGGCACTGCCTCTGCAATTTATCAGTGTATATTTCTTTTAACATCCCTTATTCACATTTCAAAGTGGGCTGGCAATTCCTGTCTCATTTTGTTTACTGTTCATTACCAACCAGGATTGCCTTTTTATTGAGACTGCTCGATTTTCACTGCATGAAGGAACATCAATATTTCATGGAGAATAACTGCTCATTAGAAGCTTCATCTGTCATAGCTAATAACGTATGATGCAGTTTCACACAAAGTTTGACGAATGTCTCATAGTGTAATAAACACACAAAGTACACAGCCAGCACCAATAAGAAGTGGGAAAAGGAAAACATGTAAGATAGCACATTGTGAATGGAGCAAGCAACAAATAAAAGCACAGCACTGGAAGGTAGGGTGCTCACAAATTCAATCATGCTGCAAGAATGGCTTATTTTGCTTGTGTACACATACAACTTCAAACCTATATTTATGTGTGCAATTGGGTGTGTATGTGATTTAGGATGTGCACCAGCATTTCAATATAGCTGTACTGAATTCATATTTATTTTCATCAAAAAATGCCTCATTATGGCTAAGTACCACATTGCATTTTCCAGCTTCACAAACAAAACACTGCAATGTCATTTCGGGTAAGTTCATATACATTTTTTACCTAACAGAAATGACTGGGACACTATCAGTTTTCAGATTTATCTATTATTTTCCTTATCAGGTGTAGTGAAACAATGTGAGTAATTATAAGTGGGACATTTTTACAATGATTACTTTCTAGTCTGCAGAAGAGAGAAATAAATTCACATTTCGGCAGCAATGCTCAATATTGTGAATAACAGTGACAGAAAATGATGATGAAAATTCAGTCAAAAAAAAAAAACCAAAGGAAAATCTCATCAATCCCATTTTTTAAATCAAATTTCAAAATTACAATGACATAGGCATTTGAGGTGCAGCAATTTAGAAAAAGTCAAGGAATGGCAGGTTCATGGCACTTAACCTAATGAAATAACTAAAGATTTAAAAACAATGCAAATGGTGTCAGCCATGGTGCTTCTAGAATTAATGAGTTCTTACCTTGCATAGATAAAACTATGACAGATTTGAATTGACTTACTTATGTGTGAAGGGAATGAGTAGGTTACTGTATGAGATCATCCAGGAGTGAACAAGGAAGTGTGCCTGTTAAGGTGTGAGATGTGTGTGTGGACTGGATTATTGCCTGGATTACAAGCAGAAAAAATACATGCCTTTACCCTTGTTAGTCAAGAGCAATTCTAATGGCTCAACTCTACTTATTTGAGCTATTAAAATTTGCAATTCAATTTTTCTAGTTATAGCTAATCTGAATTATAATCAAAACAGGGTAGAATAAATTTCATCTGAAAGTCAATACCTAAAGTATGTTAAGGTTTCTTTTTAAGGTCATTGTCTTTGAGCTAATAATAGTAAACATAACTTACAGGTAACTTATAATACGCAATAAAACCACAAAGATAAAAATCTGAACTTGTTCAGCCAGAAAGTTTTTCTGTTTTATAGCATAAGTGCTTGTGGAAAATTTTAACAATTAATAAAAGCACACTTTTAGGAATTCTAAACTTTTATATAGGTTACTTCAGCAGAAACAGAAGCAGACAATGCTGGTTACAGAAATGCATATTGGTTAGAGATTCTGAACTATCATCTAAAACTTCTTCTCAAAGATGTCCCTTAAAATGTCTTCACACATTTTTATTGAAGTACACCCTAGACAGTAGGGTGGTTCAGTGTTCAGTGCTGCTGCCTCACAACTTCAGCAGACTGAACACAGGAGTTTAGAACGGTAAAACATCACTGGTAACCACTGTGTCACTGTGCTGCTTCTGGCAGCATTCTAAAACTACTATTCATTCAATAAAATTTTCAGCATACCTGACAAGAAATTGACAGAGACAAATCTAGGAACATCTCGGTTACAAATGATATCTGTAAACACAAAAATATACAAATACAGAATAAGATTCACACTATATCACTTATATTATACCAAAGCTTTAAGCATATTGTATGTTGATATTCTGTTTATAGAAAATATAAACGCTGATTAAAGACTTCAACCACAATCTGATTGACTGGTTTCATCTTAGTATAAAACATTATTTAAATGTTAATAAATTAAAAATCTATTGATATATTTTATTCATCTTTTAAAATGTGTCATTACACAATGCAATAACAGAAAATAAGACATTGCTAATAAGAACTTTGTTTGAAATTCAAAAAGCAGTATCATGTATTGAAATAAAACATACATAACTATTTAAATAACATCATTAATATTACTACTGTATATTTTAAATATTTAGTACTTTAGTTTCTATAAGGTTCCTCTTCTCCAATAAAAAATATTTTATTTGAGAAGGAAAAAACATTTAGCACATTAACAAATGAAATAGATTAAAATCACAGCTGCTGGAGATTATCAGCAAGTTTCTTGATATATTATGTAAACTAAATTTCTTTTACTTTACATGGTAACTCTCATTTCCATTGTAATACAGACAACAAATATCATTCCCCCAACAGATGTAATGCAATGTCCCCCAAAAGGTAATCTACAAGTGCTGTAAAGATCATCATGTTGGAGTATTCATAGTGCAACAATTTTCTACCTAGCAGCACTCTTAGAAAAGCTACAAAAAGAATGAGGATTTATGATAATGCAAACAAATGTCTAATAAGCAAGTGAAAACTGCATTCAGTTTGCCTTTGAAGGCATCTCTTACAGAATTTTCTAATTCTGGTTAATTTTTTATAACAAGTCACAAGGGATATATTAATAAACAAATAAATTAGTTTATGTCTAGAATAAAATGAGGAAGACATTAGCTGTGTTTTATCTTAAGCTAACTTTCAGTCAGTGCCTGACAATATAGTCATAAGGTACCGGTCCTGATGTTGTTTATCAAAGGTTACGCTGTTGTGAAAGCACCCATATACTTTCAACATAATTGAATGGGAGCAACACTTTAAATTGCACTGACACTCAGGGATAATCTGTTTGATGAAATGAAGTGGAAAGTCAGAGGGATACAGTATGTCTAACCAGAAACGTGGTCACACTTTATGGAAAGTAGTAGTTTCTAAAAAAAATGACTTGGAAAGAGTTAGCACAAGGAGAAGAAAAACAGTATAGAAGGCAGAAAAAGGCATCAGATGGTAACCACAATGAAACAACAAATTGAGGGGATTTTATTGGCTTGGGTGGATTTCAGAATGACATTGATAAAGAATGATATGATGACAAATAAAAAGTTGTATATTACTACAGACACATATTGTTAATGGTCATGGTCTCAGCTTGGTTAAGCAAATAAGTAAAGTTAAAAAAGCTTTAAGCTTAAAAAATAATAATTGGGGCAAAGATACAGACTTGTAGAATGGTGTGTCCTAGGTTCAGTTTTGTACTCTATTATAGTTTACACATATGCATTGAAGGAAGATGCTTCTTTGTCTTAATATAAAAGGTGTCAACTTGCCATAATCCTAAAGGATATATATATATATTTGGAAAGGATTATACCAGGCCAGGAGTAGAAGATGATTTTGTTCTTAAAAAGGCAATGTCTTTTTAATGATTTTCTATATCTTCAGCCCACAGGAAAGGGGATCAGAAGATATAGTAGCAGAAACTACTACATTGGTCAGAAAATGTTGGGATTGACAAGTGAGACACAAAAGAGAAGATTAGTAAAATTAGAATGATTTCATTAGAACACGTTTTACCTCTGCAAATATCTATATCATAGAGATCACAGTTAAGTTTTAAAATCTATACAACATCACTGATATGCATTCAGTTTACAAGCTTTAAATATGCATACAGTTTTAAAACAGCACCATGAAAGTAGTGTAGAACAAAAACAGAGACTTCATATATGTATAAATAACCATTTCATTTAAAGAGTGGACACAATAAGTCATCTTAATGTAAACTGTTCACAGGGCGAGGAGATTTAATTTTTTTTACTTTACAGCCTTTACTGCTATGATATAGGTCATAAAATGAAGAGTTTACCTATAACCATTTAAGGCATTCATGTCATTTGAAGCTTGAAAGAACTCTTCTAATAAGAAGTCACAGAAAATAAAGCCTAAAACAATTAAACCAGTAACATCACTTCAGGAGAGGCCGACCAAATCAATAAGCTACTGATAATTAAAAAAGTAGGCTCAGTTATGGGACATATTCTTGACCAACTGGAGACAGTAGCAAAGGAGAGAAAGAAAACAAAAACTGAGGGCCATTATGAACAATGCTGCACATTTTCTCTCTGACAGACTATCATTAAGCATTTTCAGCCAAGAAGTTATTCAGCAGAAGTCTGTCAAAGAGCACTACTGGGGCAACATTATACCAACAGGAATACACCTTTATAATGCCTTACAGTGGCTGTGACTGCTCTTTTTATCTTTGGTCACATCAGAAGATTTTATTTTCTTTAGCGATTCTGATGTGTATTTGAGGAGATTTGTTGTTGTTTGTAATAATATTTATGTATTTATTTACTGAGCTTCTGTTAAAAGCTATGTTGCTCCTTTGGGACAAATAAAGTGTTATCTGTCTATCTAAATGTGAATATTAATCTAAATCTATTTACTCAAAATATAATGCAGTCTAAATACTTACTGTTGAATAAGTAAGTAAATAAACAAATAAAATTCTGAAATGTAGGATAAAGAAATATCTAGCATTACTATTATAATATTCAAGATTTTCTATAAGCTTTAGAAAAAAATATTTTTGACTGAATACTATTTAAAGGCATTGCTATTTATTTTCTCTGGTTACTTTGATTGTGTTAATTACCAGCCTTTTATATTGAAACATTAAGAAAAAGAAGAAAAAATACACGAAATGTATGGCAAATACTGTAACTGGAAGCTCTCAATGCTCTGGTATTGATAAACAAAAAAGACAAAAGATTATATACAAGTGATGCATTTACATGAATGGATAAAAAAAAGGACCAAATTAATCTAAAAAACAAACAATCCTATTTGACTTTTTTATCCCCTTTCACATGATGTCTGTCACACACAACAAATCAGTGTTTTTTCCAAATAAGAAAGTGTAACTTTAAATACATCTACTAGTTATACAGTTAGGTCCATAAATATTTGGACAGAGACAACTTTTTTTTAATTTTGGTTCTGTACATTACCACAATGAATTTTAAATAAAACAACTCAGATGCAGTTGAAGTGCAGACTTTCAGCTTTAATTCAGTGGGTTGAACAAAAATATTGCATAAAAATGTGAGGCAACTGAAGCATTTTTTAACACAATCCCTTCATTTCAGGGGCTCAAAAGTAACTGGACAAATTAAATAACTGGAAATAAAATGTTCATTTCTAATACTTGGTTGAAAACCCTTTGCTGGCAATGACAGTCTGAAGTCTTGAACTCATGGACATCACCAGATGCTGGGTTTCCTCCTTTTTAATGTTCTGCCAGGCCTTTACTGCAGCAGCTTTCAGTTACTGTTTGTTTGTGGGCCTTTCTGTCCGAAGTTTAGTCTTCAACAAGTGAAATGCATGCTCAATTGGGTTAAGATCAGGTGACTAACTTGGCCATTCAAAAATTTTCCACTTCTTTGCTTTAATAAACTCCTGGGTTGCTTTGGCTGTATGTTTTGGGTCATTGTCCATCTGTATCATGAAACACTGCCCAATCAATTTGACTGCATTTAGCTGGATTTGAGCAGACAGTATGTCTCTGAACACCTCAGAATTCATTCAGCTGCTTCTGTCCTGTGTCACATCATCAATAAACACTAGTGTCCCAGTGCCACTGGCAGCCATGCACGCCCAAGCCATCCCACTGCCTCCACCATGTTTTACAGATGATGTAGTATGCTTTGGATAATGAGCTGTTCCACGCCTTCTCCATACTTTTTTCTTGCCATCATTCTGGTAGAGGTTGATCTTGGTTTTATCTGTCCAAAGAATGTTTTTCCAGAATTGTGCTGGCTTTTTTAGATGTTCTTTAGCAAAGTCCAATCTAGCCTTTCTATTCATGAGGCTTATGGGCTACTTGCACCTTGCAGTGCACCCTCTGTATTTACTTTCATGCAGTCTTCTCTTTATGGTAGACTTGGATATCGATACGCCTACCCCCTGGAGAGTGTTGTTCACTTGGTTGGCTGTTGTGAAGGGGTTTCTCTTCACCATGGAAATGATTCTGCGATCATCCACCACTGTCGTCGTCCGTGGATGTCCAGGTCTTTTTGCGTTGCTGAGTTCACCAGTGCTTGCTTTCTTTCTCAGGATGTACCGAACTGTAGATTTTGCCACTCATAATATTGTAGCAATTTCTCGGATGGGTTTTTTCTGTTTTCACAGCTTAAGGATGGCTTCTTTCACCTGCATTGAGAGCTCCTTTGACCGCATGTTGTCTGTTCAAAGCAAAATCTTCCACATGCAAGCACCACACCTCAAATCAACTCCAGGCCTTTTATCTGCTTAATTTATAATGACATAACGATGGACTTGTCCACATCTGCCCATGAAATAGCCTTTGAGTTAATTGTTCAATTACTTTTGAGCCCTGGAAATGAAGGGATTGTGTTAAAAAATGCTTTAGTTGCCTCACATTTTTATGCAATCTTTTTGTTCAACCCACTGAATTAAAGCTGAAAGTCTGCACTTCAACTGCATCTGAGTTGTTTCATTTAAAATTCATTGTGGTAATATACAGAACCAAAATTAGAAAAAAGTTGTCTCTGTCCAAATATTTATGGACCTAACTGGCTATATAAAAAGAATTCATATGTATCCAAATGATAACAGTTAATCAAAGATATTACTGAAAATTCAACAATTCCATTACTTACTGTTTCACATTCTTCACACTTAATAGTGCTTGTTATTTCTCCACTAAAAACCTGATCAACAAAATTTTGAGTAAAAGCTTTCTTTTCATACTCTACAACAAAAATAAACATATTACTAGGGATCAGAAGTGTATCTGGACAGAAAAAAATAATCACAATATTCTCAAATGCAGTAACTTTAAAATAATCTTTTGTACTTTGTTTCAACTTAAACCGATTTCATATTAACAAATTAACCACATTAAAATGGTTTGGCAATAGAAAATCATTTTGCTCCACAAAAAGCTTCCAAAATACAGAACTGATAATTGGCTTGTATATTCTTTACTTATAACTCCTTCATACATTTCATTCAAGTTAATTCTGCTAGTAGCACCCAGTGGCAGATATAAATCAAACTGGATGGGGCACTACCTTACAATGAATTCTTTATTTATTTGTTTTAAATTTAAGCAGCTCTGTCATGTCTTATTTTCATCTAAATTTGCTTAGAATGAACAGATTCTGCTCCTTTTGTTTTTCCTTGTATACTCAGTCGGTGATGTTATATTGATATTGCAGTTTGTCTTTCTAGTGAAACATTATGTTGCTTTATAAAGTGCTTTGTGTATACATTTTCATTCTAATATGTGTAGGCTTCAGTGTATGTATCTCAGCATCAAGTCCATATCTTTAATCACTTGAATACAATCTCTGCTGTGTAAAGCTTGTACAATACAATACAGTAAGATTCTGAAAGAAGAAGAAATGGTAAAAATTGTGGCAATCCTGTCATAAAAAAGTTTCTTTGGTTAAACACATTTATAAACAAGCAGTAGAAGCTAAACAAAAATCAACATTTAAAATAAATAATTAGGAAATGGCAATCCTCATTTTATTGTCGGGAGCTTGTTTGACAACTCAATGCAGTTAGCAATTTGAACTCAATGTTGAAAATGTGAGACAGAGTTCTAAAAACCATACAAAAAATGTTATTTACTGTAAAATGAGGGAACTCAAACAAATGAATTTTTAACTATTAACTAAGAACTATGATAAATACTATATTACAGGATTTGTAATGATATAATATACAGTACAGGCCAAAAGTTTGGACACACCTCCTCATTCAATGTGTTTTCGTTATTTTCATGACTGAAGGCATCAAAACTATGAATGAACACATGTGGAGTTATGTACTTAACAAAAAAAGGTGAAATAACTGAAAACATGTTTTATATTCTAGTTTCTTCAAAATAGCCACCCTTTGCTCTGATTACTGCTTTGCACACTCTTGGCATTCTCTCGATGAGCTTCAACAGGTAGTCACCTGAAATGGTTTTCACTTCACAGGTGTGCCTTATCAGGGTTATTTAGTGGAATTTCTTGCTTTATCAATGGGGTTGGGACCAGCAGTTGTGTTGTGCAGAAGTCAGGTTAGTTGGACGATCATTTATTTTTTAACAGGACAATGACCCCAAACACACTTCCAGGCTGTGTAAGGGCTATTTGACCAAGAAGGAGAGTGATGGAGTGCTGTAAATGGTCATGAAAATAAAGAAAACACATTGAATGAGAAGGTGTGTCCAAACTTTTGGCCTGTACTGTATACTAAAATACACTGATCAAAAAAATTAAAGGAATACTTTGAAAACACATCAGATCTCAATGGGAAAAAAATCATGCTGGATATCAAAACTTATATGGACTGGGTAATGTGTTAGGAAGGAAAGGATGCCACATCGTTTGATGGAAATGAAAATGATCAACCTACTGAGGGGTGAATTCAAAGACAACCCGAAAATCTAAGTGAAAAAATGATGCAGCACGCTAGTCCATTTTGCCGAAATTTCACTGCAGCAACTTCAAATCGTATTCAGTAGTTTGTATGGCCCTCATGTTCTTGTATGCATGCTTGACAACGTCGGGGCATGCACCTAATGAAATGATGGATGATGTCCTGGGGGATCTCCTCCCAGATCTGGATCAGGACATCACTGAGCTCCTGGACAGTCTGAGATGCAACCTTGCGGCGTTGGATGGACAGAAACATAATGTCCCAGAGATGTTCTATTGGATTTACAGTAAGTCAAGCGAAAGTGGGGGCCAGTCAACGGTATCAATTTCTTCATCCTCCAAGAACTGTCTGCATACTCTTGCCACATGAGGCTGGGCATTATCGTGCACCAAGAGGAACCCAGGACCCACTGCACCAGCATGGAGTTTGACAATGGGTTCAAGGATTTCATCCCAATACCTAATGGCAGTCAAGGTGCCGTTGTCTAACCTGTAGAGGTCTGTGTGTCCCTTCATGGATATGCCTCCCCAAACCATCACTGACCCACCACCAAACTGGTCATGCTGAACAATGTTACAAGTTGCATAATGTTCTCTATGGTCTGCTGAAGGTCATTTCATAGGGCTCTAGCAATGTTCATCCTGTTACTCCTTGCTCAAGGAGCAGATACTGGACTGGTCCTGCTGATGGGTTAAGAACCTTCTACGGCCCCATCCAGCTCTCCTTCAGTAACTGTCTGTCTCCTGGAATCTCCTCCATGCCCTTGACACTGTGCTGGGAGACACAGAAAACCTTCTGGCAATGACACATATTGATGTGCCATCCTGGAGAAGTTGGACTACCTGTGCAACCTCTGTAGGGTCCAGGTATCGCTTTATGCTACCAGTAGTGACACTAACCACAGCCAAATGCAAAACTAGCGGCCTCAACCTTTTAAACCATTCCTGTTTTGGGGACTGTCTCATTGTTGCCTCTCTAGTGCACCTGTTGTTAATTTCATTAATACCAAAGCAGCTGAAACTGATTAACAACTCCCTCTGCTATTTAACTGACCAGATCAATATCCCAGAAGTTTCATTGACTTGATGCTATACTCTGATTAAAAAGTGTTCCTTTAATTATTTTGAGCAGTACATATTATATTGCTCAAAGCATAATGATTTTTTTAAAGGCAATGTGTGAGGAAATGTTGTATACCAAACTGCGCTATGCATTCAAACATCAATTTTAACTAAGACTTTTCTTTTGCACATATAAACTTTGATTTTAGCTCAAACTGTCAATAATAAGATAAACCTTAATGCCAAAAAACAAAGACATCTATATAACAAAATCAAGTCAAGTCAAGTTAAGTTGGGGAGCATGCACATTGCCGCACCCGCTATGTGATGAAACAACTCGGGATCCCAGTTGGCAAGCCCCCAGGCAGACACGCGGTCCAGTCCCAACCTCTGGAAATGACCCTCTATCTGCCGCAGCCAGGTGTTACGTGGGTGACCCCTTAGCCTGGTCCAGCCACTCGGGTCCCCAACAATGAGGATCTTACAAGCTGGATCACCCTCGGGGAAAAGCGCCACATGGCCGTAGTGCCGTAACTGACACTCCCTCACAATGCAGGTCATTTATTTTTCTTTCTTTTCTCCAGATGCATATGTCTCAAACATATTTGGAATCTGTTAAATTTTAAACCACTGACAATGCTGGCTTGACTTGAACCTCACACTGATAATGCTTTCAAGAGAAAAGCATTATTCTTCTGTGTAAAGAAGTATAATGTATTCAGATTCAAAGGAGGTATTATCTTCTAGGTAGGGAATTCAGTTTTGGCATGGATAAAGCCCCATTTAAATTGATATCATGCAGGAAATCAAAGTTTCATGTTACCACTGGTCAGGAATTCAAATGGGTGCTAAATTCACTTAAATACTGAAAAAAACACTTGCTGCAGCAAAAGAAATCCTTTGAAAATGTACAAATCTTGACTGAATAATATTTTGGAAACATGGTAAACTAGGAAAAACAACCTATGTTTGGTCTCTGTAATTTTGTATTTATCAGAACATCTTGACAAGAACAGACCACTCAGCTCAACAAAGCTCGCCCTATCCACTTAACTCTTCCAAAATAACATCAACTCTAGTTTTGAAATTCACTAATGTACAGCTGTTTACCACACTACTTGGTAACTTATTACTTGTGTCTATGGTTCTCTGTGTGAAGAAAAACTTTGTAATATTTGTGAGAAATGTTCCCTTAACAAGTTTCCAACTGCTGAACTAATTTTAAAGTAACAGTCTTGACTCACTGTACTAATTCCCAACATAATTTTAAACAATTCAGTCATGTCACCTCTTAATCACCCGTTGCTTAAACTGAAAAGGCTCAGTGAAGCCCTTTTACACTTTCCTCAAAATACATCCCCTGTAGTCTTGGAATTAACTTAGTTGATCTTCTCTGGACTTTTTATAGCATTGCTATGTGTTGTAGCCTGGAGACCAAACCTGTACTCAGTACTCCAAATGAGGTCTAACCAGCGCATTATAAAGCTTGAGCATAATTTCCTTTGACTTGTACTCTACACATCATTCTGTATAACCTATTACTCTCTTACCCTTCTTAATGGCTTCTGAACACTGTCTGGAAGTTAAGGATGACAAGTCCACTATGATTCCTAAATCCCTCACATAAGGTGTACTTTCAATTTTCAGACCTCCCATTGTGTATATGCTGTCTTAGTCCCAATCAAATCTCATCAGATATTCACATCCCAACATCGAATATACTCTGTAGGTATGTGAAGTTTGTGCATCCCATTAGCGCTATTTATGGATATTTGCTTACCTGTTACTAATTTCCTTGTTTCCTCTTCAGAAAGTTTTTTTTCTGAATCATTTAAGGCTTCTGAAATTCCAGCTTTTATCCTCTAAAATTAGACAGAATATTTTATTAAAACCTGGCAAAATTAATCTATATGGAATCTTGTTAGCAAGAAATTGACTGATGAAATCTATTACGAGGACCTTAAACTATCCAAAGAAGAGGAAATTGTCCTTATAAAATGATAATACAAATATGTTTGCAAAGCACTTATCCAGGTTGAAGCTGGCCCACTTTTCTGTGCATGTGGGCACACTTAAAGGAATATGACGGCACATCATGAAGAAAGAAAAGGTTTAACCTCTGTAAACATCCCAGTGTTTCCAGTGTAGCACTGAGCTTTCTTTGCAGTATATTAAACAATAGATTCTGCTAGGAAATGTGTGACAACTTAAAAGAGAATGTCTCAACATAAACAGGCAAATATTTACATTATTTTTTTCACTTATTTATGAACTGCAGAATAAATACATTCTGCTTGCTATAATTTCTTTGGAGCCAGTATGTGCATACTTATTAACTAAGGAAGTTAGCCTGCTTTCATTAAGTTGTGACACAAAATATGTAAGCAGGATTATTACCTTGGTTGTATAATGATGTATTAAAACTTCTGCTTCTTGCAACTGGATAGGACCCTGCATTAAACATTGCTGGTCAGAAAATGGGTGAATGGAAGGATGTATTATCCACCCATTTATTTGAGGAATCTGTTTAAAACACTTTAGGGCCATGGGAAAACAGAGCTTATCGAGCAAAATAAGGTACAAGGCAGGAACCAGCTTCTGACAGAATGCCATTCCACAGTCTTAGTGATATTATATCATAATTTGTTTATTAAATGAATCTTGTAATGGCACAAGTTATCAATGTGGCAATATAAAATAAAGAATCACACAAAGACGTTTACATAAACATTTTTCAAAAACCTGCCCTAAACAAAGGTTTTGTGACTAAAGCCTCAATAGCAAAGTATGTGCATGGTATAGTAACTGCAATGTAAACAAGTAAATGCCCACTCTGCCAAATTACTAAGGTGCATAGTTCAAGTGTCATATTATGTTTTTCATGGCTTAATATAACCAGCAGGTTGGACTGACTGACTTGAAAAGGCACTATAGTTATGAACCAAAATCTAAGCAGAAAAAGTGAACCCAAAATGTGCATATATGCACCATGTTTTCTTTTACAGCCTTTGTAGGGTCAGCAAATGGATTGATTTATGTAAGGTTACCCAATGATAGGAGGATTTAAACTTGAAGTATATGTAACAGTATAGCATGTATATAGTGTATTCAACATTTTTTTCTGAGGACCTTCAAGGACCTTCAAGATATTGGTTTATTCAGACTTCAAATGCCTGTTCAAATTCCATTACTGCCAGAAAGAATCCTACTCGACTGGGCCCTTGAGCAAGGCCATTAACCTGAAAATTTCTCCAGTGTGCTGTACAATGGCTGACCCTGTGCTCTGACCTCCAGAAGTCATGCGAAAAGACAGTTTCCCCTCAGGGATTAAAAAAGTATAATGAATCAAAAAATCTAATATTTGTAATTGCTTATTTTTTGTTTGACCAATCTTTCATTTTAAAGATGAGTTTTGGTATGGTGGTCTGTCTAAACATTGAAAAGGCAAACCTAGTAGAAAATGTGTCCAAAAGTAGTCTTCTGTTTAACACCTGTCTATTCTAGAGACTTAACTAAAAGTACTACCATTTAATGCTATGGTATGTTTTTCTTTCTTTCACTTACATTTTGGTGAGAAATTTCAGGCGTGTCAAGCTGTGTTATTCAAACTAGATACTTATGCTATTTTAAAATTTATATTTAATACATCTGCTGGGTATGCAGAAGAGATAACACCTCTGTGTTTAAATGAAGGTGGCAACACAAAAATGGAAGTGGGTATACAACCTGCTTACTACTGGCATCAAAATTGGGCAGGCAAATCTAATGCCATGTTACAACTAAACAACTCAGACTTCATAAGTATTTTAATGTTTTTTCTAGAAAGTTATATAAAAATGTCTGGTCCATATCTACTACTATTATTACTACAAAAGTCTTAAAAAAATGGTGTATACCATGACATATTTGTTGTAGAGACCACAGTGATCATCACTGCTGACACAAAAATCTATGAAAATTTGTGTGATAAAAAGATGATGGAGTATCGCTATGCATGTTATCATTCAGTCCTGACTTCTCCTAGGCCATTAAAAACATCTTTATTCTATATACTGTAACACTAGTAACTGCTTTGCAATTATAAAATAATTATAAAAACTGTCACGCATGTGCATCTGTAGATCATCCTTAGGGCTCCTCTAAAGGTATGTGGTGCCACCCTGGGATGAGGGGGCTCTTTCGCTAATCCATGTCCTCTCCTTTTCCTCTAGCAACATCGAGACGATACTCCCTGCTAACTCCACCCCTTCTGGTTTTTCCACTATAAATAGCAAGGTTGACAGAAGGAGGCGTCATTCTGTGATCAGAGCAGGACAGTGACAGAGATCCTGTGACCTGACCTAAACCTGATCTAAGCCTGACTGGGGCTACGTTTGTTGCTATTATTTTACTGCTTTTGCACTTGTGGGTGTCTGTATGTTCATTAAACTTGAAAGAAGTAAACGGGGACGAAAAATTTGGTGCCCCGATATTTCTTTGTCTGGGACTTGCAGTTCATCGCTCACCAACAAAACATGTAATTGTTCACCTTGAAGATATGGGGTAAATAATGTAACCGTAGTAAAATACTGATATGTTCCCAAGCATAATTGTAATAAAATACTGGTATTTCCCCAAGTTGCGTAGCCTTTTTTCATAGTTGCTGGCAATATTTCAGTTTTTAGTGTCACAGTCCCATACCTACTTTATACTCTTCAGATCTCATTCCATCCAATAAATAGCGAAGTAGCTCCTGGCTGTCCTGCTGCTGAAATCCTTTAAACCTTGCAGCTCTATGAATATCAAATAAAGGGAAATAAAAACCACAACTGTAACAATAAATTAATATTAACTTAATTAAGTCTCAAAAGTGAACTTTGATATGTATTTTCATTCAACTAAACAAACATGAGTAAAAAAAAAAAAAAACACTTTAGTAAATTACTTTAATCTCACACTAAAATAATGAGAGATATCCAACCTTTAACTGAAGTACCACATTATAAACGTTTAATCGACAAAAATGCTACAAGATAAAATAAATTTCATTATGACACAAGAAAGGGTATAAAAAATATTTCACTGTTATTTAAAAATGATGTCTTTAAGGTGGTGACCATCATTAGCGTTACACTTTTTGAGACGATTTTTGAACACTTACATGACTTGTTCGGCCAATTTACGGGGAATAGCGGTGATTTCAATAGCATACTAGGTTTTGAGGTTGGTGTGTATATGCCTTTAACTTGAGATACTCCCGCAAGGAGAAATCACATGGAGCGAGATCAGGCAAACAAAAAAGGCCCCCCGACATCTCCACGCAGGAAGATCAACTTCCCCTGAAACATCTCTTGCAAAGATTGCGTGGACCTACGCACCATATGAGCTGTTGCTCTACTGTTGAAAACAGGCAATCACCACATCCAATTCTTCCAGTTGGGGCTGCAAAACGTTCTCCAGCCTTTCAATGTAACGTTCTGAAGTGATGGTGACCATTGCTCCCCCCTCATCAAAAAAGTAAGGGCCTACAATGCCAAATTCTGCAACAGTGCACCAAACTGTAACACACTCAGTGTGCAGAAGTCTCTGATGAAGTTCATGAAGGTTGGTTTAAACCCAATAGCGAAAGATGAGCTTATTAACGCAACCATTCAAATGGAAATGTGCCTCGTTGCTGCACGAGGATGGCATCTTGATGAAAAGTTTGCAGAATGCTTGCACACAACTCTCTATGGCTCTCCCAGTCCCTCTCAGCGAGTTCCTGCACTACCATCATTTTGTATGGATGGAAATTAAGGTACTCAGGCAAAATTCTCCTCAAAGATGTGTTGGAAATGCCTAAGCCAGAAGTACTGTATGTTTGCGCGCTAAACATCAAGGTTTAGGAAAAATACTGAGGTGATCAAATAAAGAATGTACCAGAAGAAAGGTTGATGTAATACACAAAATGTACTGAAGAATGACTAAGAGATGACTAAGAAATCAGAAGATGTCCTATAAATGAAAATGGACAGTTGTTACATGCACAGAAATTTCAAGGATGTTAGCTCAACTCAAAAGGTATAAGAAGAACCAGAATATAATGGATTTTTATTTTATATAAATCATTTGGGTGTAAACCAATGAACCAACCAGAGTAAAATGTATGCATTGATTGACACTGCTTGTAAATTCAGTAGTTTATAAAATGAACCTCTATTTGTTTTCTCGGACCATTCTGATCATTCTGACCATACTGTAACAGACTGCTTTTGAAGAATGCTCCCTCCAAGGCATTTTTTGCCAAGGAGTAAATAAAAGATACAATGAACAGCTTTTCTCCTGCCTGATAACTGATTTGTCCTGTTAGGGGATGCTTCATTCTTTATTAAGATGTTAAATCTCTATCACAGGGCGGCTTGGAAATTTTATGTTCAATGTTTTACCCGTCTATCTAAATTTAGCCACCCACTGAAGAATTGTTTTCCGATTTGGGACGACACCGTTATGAGGAATGCTGAAGTGCGTTCAGAAGGCGCGTTGCATAATGATGATGGATTTGTTGTTTTTGAAGAACGCTTCGACAGCGAAAGCATGGTGTGCACCGGACCAATGCATGTTGCAAACTTAAAACTACAAGGGATCGCCTATCAAAGGACCCCCACCCCAACCCACTCAGCTGCCTCTACCTTGTGCAATGACCTTGAGAAACGTGGTACTTCATTTTGGCTCACCCTGTATTTATTGGACCATTGTCCTGCTAGAAGATCCAATGATAATTCAGTTTTAGTTTTTTGGCAGAGACTGCTAGATTTAAATTTAAAATCTCCCAATACTTTGTAGAGCCCATAATACCATGTACCCTGGTCCCCTACAAGGTTCCCACAAAAAACAACTCTACACAATCACATAACTTCCACCATATTTGACAGTGAGGATCAAGTTATTTTCAGGTTTCTCATCCTTTTTTATGCCTAACTCACTATTAGTGTTTGTTGTCAAAAAGCTCAATTTTTGTTTTGTTTGACAATGGAAAATGGTTCCAATAAATTTCCAGTGTTTATCAAACTCCAGGTGCCCATTTCTGTGATTAAATGACACAAAAGGCTTTTTTTTAGGCATGACTTTGAATAATCTTTTGGCATGGAGGTGGAGCTTCATGGTAGTTTTTTGTTGGCTTGATGAACCCAAGATGCTACTTTTTCTGTATTTCTCCAACAGTGATCCTAAGGGATTTTTTTAACCTCTGCTACCATCCAAAATAAACTTGGGTCCTCTTCCAAGCAAGACGGTAACAGTTCCAGTTGATATTAACTTTTTAACTATGGTCCTAACCATAGATATGGGCATTTTTAGTCAAGTACCAATTTTTTTTATGGCCTGACTTGAGAATGTCAACATACTATTCTCTCATTTGAATTGTGTGTTCTCTTATCTTTCCATTTGTTGAACAGTGGATAAAGAGAATTTGACCTCTGTGCCCATTTATACCCCAATGAAACAGTCATGGAAACTGAGAAATGCTTCAGTAACACTTTGTTCTTAAGAATTTCTAGGGGTGTCAATTATCGTGGCCCATGTGGTTTTTTTAAACGTAATTATTTCTTGATGATGGATTATTTTTTCTCAGAATAAATTTACTTCAGCTAAAGGCAGGATTTCTCTCATTCTTTAAATCGCAAAATAAAGGTGATTCAATAAAAGGTGATTTTTTTTCCACCCATTCTTCTCATCTTTACCAGGGGTGACAATAATTGTGGAGGTGACTGTATTTACAGATAGAGCCCTGTACTATACTTGGCACTATAACTGACTGTGTTCTCTTTTTACCCATATTTTTATAACTTAGCCTTCTGTATTATAAGGAAATATCTTTTCTTAAAAGAGTAAATATTTTTTATATTTTATTACTCCCTATTATCTCCCATTACTTGCTAAGCAAATAATGCTTCTTTATTTCATTTCAGCATCACTTGCAAGAATATAATTTATCCACTTTCTTTGCAAAATTAAACTGTTCGAAATCTGTTTTTATGTTTTATTTCAATATTAAACAACCAATTTTTAATTTAGCAATTTGTACCTATATAATAAATCATCTGTTTGAATTACAAATGTAATTATTTCACACATCCTAGACTTTTTATTTTAAAACAAAAATCTTACACCAAAACTTTGTCAGATTTTGCACCATCAGACAAATTTCTACATCTTGTTGAACTGTTACAGTACAGGGAAGACAAACTGGCCAGCTTGTCTGCTACCAGATGCTTAACATAACAACAATTTAATTATTTACAATTATTTACTTTGTACTGATACTGATTTTTTATATTAATATAAATTAAAATATATTAAGAATGTCAATTATTTTAAAGAGGTTTACAGATAAATGTACACATTTTGCTTTCAATACTTTATGGCTTTTGTTGTTTATTACTTTATCTTTATATATATATATATATATATATATATATATATATATATATATATATAGTGGTATTTGGCCGGCTTGTCATCCCAGCCAATACCCCCAGGCGCCAAATGGAGCCCATCCTGCAGTATGGAGGTGCCCCGAAGACCAGCAGGGAGTCATGGACTTTGTAGTTTTTATCCTCAGCCCTGCTGGGTACCACAGGGTCCACAAGAGGGAGCTGAAGGGAGGACCGAAGACTTCTTTGTGCCCTATAACCCGGAAGTGCGTCAAAGGAAGAGCGACGTGCTTCTGGGGTGAAGGAGGACTTGTACCTGACCCGGAAGTGATATTGAATCACATGGACTGGGAACACTTCCGGGTCAGGGAGAATAAAAGGACTATGGGAGCTCCCAGACGGCGAGCTGTGTTGGGTGGTAGGAGGGCAACACGTCTGGGAGTGGTGAAGAGTTTATTATTGAGTATTGTGTTGGTTTGTTTATGAATATAGTGGAGGAGAGGGTGCTTTGTGCACTGTGACATTTAAATAAAGTCATCATTTGGACTTTTT
>JANRMT010028174.1:174909260-174960841 GCA_026402145.1 Polypterus bichir lapradei | reverse complement strand
TATATATATATATATATATATATATATATATATATGATGTGTATATATATGTTTATATATGTGTGTGTGTGTGTGAGTGTATATATATATATGCCAGCAATACTCATGACAATGACAAAACAATTATATTGTCAATCATGTTACGTTATTATTAAAATGTTTCCTTTTCTTTTTAGTTCTCTGCTGCCAAACGCGGGTATTTTGCTATGTATATATATATATATATATATAGATAGATAGATAGAGAGAGAGATGACAACAACATTCATATCAATGACAAAACAATTACATTAACAATCATGTTACGTTATTTTTAAAATATTTCCTTTTCTTTTTCATAACTTCTTTAACACACTACTTCTCCGCTGCGAAGCGCGGGTATTCTGCTAGTATACCATATTCCAAACTGTTAAAAACACAAAGAGATACAAAAAAATAATAAAAACATTCAAAATATCTAACCTGTAGAACTGCATTGAAGAAACATGTGTTCCCAAGATTACTAAAACCTTTCACAGGGACAGTTCTGCTTTCATGTGAAGATGTGATGTTGCTTTCTACAACTGTCTCATTCTTCTGGTTGTCTTTGTGTTGCTCATTTTTATTTTCCTTTTCTACCTTTTTATTCTCCAACTTATGTATTTGGTTTTCACTCTCTTTAAAACCTGCCAAAAATACAAGTTACTTTATGCCAAATATATGATACAATACCAAATTAACCATTATTAAAACAACTTTAATTACATGACAAAAACAAAGAATGAAATCACTAAGGCTGAATATTTTAGCATATGATAATTTTAGTAATACCTTTGTAGGATTTCATTAAATCAGCATGAAAGGTTTTCATCAGAAATACAATTTCTTGAAACACAAAATGGGAAGAAGGATGATGATATCATTGCAGTCATCAACACAAAGTGGTTGGTAAAAATCAACCAATCAACCCTAGGCTATATGTTTTTGCATCTTATGCAAATTTAACTTTCATAAGTACAGAGTAATGGGGATTGTGGAAGAGAGGTGAAAAAGAGAGTGCAGGTAGGGTGAAATGGGTGGAGAAGAGTGTCAGGAGTGTTTTGTGACAGACACATATCAGCAAGAGTGAAAGGGAAGGTCTACAGGACGGTAGTGAGACCAGCTATGTTATATGGGTTGGAGATGGTGGCACTAACCAGAAAGCAGAAGACAGAGCTGGAGGTAGCAGAGTTAAAGATGCTAAGATATGCATTAGGTGTGACAAGGATGGATAGGATTAGAAATGAGTACATTAGAGTGTCGGCTCAAGTTGGACGGTTGGGAGACAAAGTCAGAGAGATTGCGTTGATTTGGACATGTGCAGAGGAAAGATGCTGGGTATATTGGGAGAAGAATGCTAAGGATAGAGCTGCCAGGGAAGAGAAAAAGAGGAAGGCCTAAGAGAAGGTTTATGAATGTGGTGAGAGAGGACATGCAAGTGATGGGTGTAACGGAACATGACGCAGAGGACAGAAAGATATGGAAGGAGATGATCCGCTGTGGCGACCCCTAACGGGAGCAGGCGAAAGAAGAAGAAGAATCCCAAGGATTAAATCCTTCAAAAGACATTTCAATCTGAAGAGTAATAAGACAGTAATTGAGAAATTAGTATCAGTGAGCAAAAATGCAGCATGTATGTTGCCTAAAAAAGTTAAGAAAACAATAGGAAGAAAAATGTCATCCAGAAAAAATGCACCCAAGATTACTTTAGAACTAGGTGTCAACCCACAGTACACTTCAAAAACATACCAACAGGCATTAGAAGATTGGATAATGCTTCTTTTCTGGAGGGCTTCTGCTGGGTACAACTAAAGACTAGTTTTATTCACTCCTGCTTAAAACCATATGCACTTAAACAGTTTTAAGAAGCATCTTTGTACTGTTTTTTGGCATCAGAATAAGAAAGCCTGGATGACATCAACATTGTTTCCAGAATAGTTCCATAACAGCTTTATACTCAGAAATTAAGGTTTTGTTACTTGTGAATAATAGTTCTGCACATCACTTCAAAGCCACACACAAGCATTTTACCACATTTATGGAAATACCACATGCTCTGGAAATTTATTCAGAACTCAAAGGAATGAAATATTGGAAGCCACTATTACTAAAGATTACATCACATACCTAAAAGAGATTATGTATTCACTGAAGCCATCAACTCTATGCATGCCCTTGGACCCTTTGGAAAATACTGAAAAGTGTTTGTGATACGGTAACTATTGTGTCTTCAAATAACACAACAACCTGTCACAATCCAGACATTTGCACTGTGGCAACTACTGGTGGCCAGTCACAATTTTGGATTATTATGTGATTCCACAACAAAATACTTGCTCTTGTCAACATAAGATGGGAAGTGAGTGAGAAGAAAACTCAGAAGAAGAAACAAGGAAGTGCTCTGGTTGTACTACTTAAAGCCAATATCTGTGTGCATGTGCACAGGAGTTCTCCTGTTTTTCCCGGTGTAAAAGGAGCCGCTTTTGAGAGTCTTTGCAATCCAGATGTTGTGGGTTTGCATGGTAACATGTAATGAACAGTTACCACCGTGTAAATGCCCAGATTGGGTCTTATCATGGTATGATTCTATGACAAAACACGTGGCATAGTTGGCAGCTTTTGCACTGTACACTGTTCGAGTGTAGTGGTGGTAAAGCTTAAAAAGGAGGGGGCTGAGTGAGAAAGAAAGACAGAGCTCAGCTGAAAACCCCAGGAAGTACTCTGTTTGGAGTGCTTAGAAGTTCCTGTGTTCCTTGATTTTGCAATCTAGACATCGCAGATTTGCAGCTGGCAATATGCAGTTGTAACTGCACAAATGTCCAGATTGGGACAGATAGTGGTATAATTCTGTTGTACCTGTTGTCACTTTTATTTGCATCAAACCAGGTGAAGTTGATTTACAATTGCTTATACTTCCTATTTAGACAGATTGATATCCATGAAGCTTAACTGACTTGGTGTTATACTGTGATGATTAAGTATTTCCTTAATGTTTTGAGCATTGTATGTTTGATCTCAGTCTCAGTTTGACAATACTGGAGAATGGGAAGAAGAATAACAGCTTCCCCAGATCAAAGTACCCATATCACCTAGTAAGGATGCCAATGGGAAAAGGAATACCATGAGATTTCCAAAAAGGAGCCATACACTCTTTCTAGGTCAGAGCTGACAAACTCAGTATGCCGCCATAGTGAATTTTACTAATCCGAGCAAGGTAAAGAGTGTGTGTAATTGAGTTCTGTTTCTTTGGTTGGCATATTACATTTGCTTGCTCTCTCTCCATTTAATTATTCTTAAAATAAAATTTTTGCACCAGGTAATGCCTGATTAGGTCTCTTTCTATATTAAATCTACACTGTAAAATTGGAGAATTATAGTAAGGGACTGATTGCCCAGAAAGAATCTCCATATTAGGTTTAGGACAATATTCCAGTGCAGGGTTTCTTAAAACATTTTTTTCTCATGACCCAATTTTGCCCTTCCTAGTTTCTTCAAGACCCTGTCCATAACAACGGTCAGATGCCAATGTACATAGCTTTCCCCTATGTAGACTCACCACCGACAATCATAGCAGGACCCCCTTGGAGAACCACTGTCAATATACATAGCTTTGGGGGTTCAAGGTGGGGTTGAATGCCCTTGCAGAATCGCCAACAACAGTCATACTGCCAATAGCTGTGAGAGATTTCATAAACTGTACTGCATGTAACCAATTCATGTTAAATACAGCGGTGAGTGACAATCCCAGACAACCCACAGTTTAAGAAACTGTGCTCCAATGTGTAATACAAAAACACCCATGTGCATTTCTTTATTATAAGCAATCTTTAGCTAATCATATTCATGACAAAGCCAGCACTCAAGGAATTGACATTTGGTCTGAAATGGTAATTCACCCAAATTCTAAGCACAGAAGGTTGATTCATATGCAATGGGCATCTTTTAGCCAATTAAATTTAGTTTTCTTAGTTTACAGACATACACTTTCAGTAGTTCAATTGTCATACCTATTAATAACTCTTATTTTGTCCCACCATACATAAAAATTAACATAATGGCCAACACCTCATAATGTTTCATCAATTTTTTTTGTACCTATTACCACATACAATTTAGTTCCCCCGTACAGCAATAACTCCATTATAGCTGTTTATCACAGTGTAAGGCATGACACAAACTTGAACTACATGTATGACTAAAATGGCAACAAGCAAAAAGTAAAATGGTAAAAGTCGCAGATGAAGGAACTATTCATGGTTTCAGGGGAAAAAAATGGTTCTTGTCAAATTCTAGAAGAAAATTAAAATTAAGGTGTATAAATTAAATGGTCATTCAGAGTTATTTTCAGCAATAAAGTCTAATGTCTCTTTTCCTGTTTAAAATTAATGAAAAGCTTTTACAATTTAATCCAAGAATATTTACTTATGGTCCTGGGGAGTACCAGAACCTGGAGGTTTTCATTCCAACCAGTTACCTATTTAAAAGAAAGTCCTTGCTGATAATGATACTTGGTACTTTTTGATACTTTTTCTGAGAACATTACCCGTATGTGGACTGGAACAGATTTGCACTTCATGATCCTCCCCTTTTCTCTCCCATCTGCTTTTAAACATTTTATTAACACAAGGTACTTCATGATACACATTGAACACTGTAAATGGAACCAGATTAGCTTCAGAGCTGGTGGTTTATTTGTTGTTTATCATGGCTGCTTAAGAAAACTCTTTAATGTTCTCTTTCATGAATTGGCTGATGTGAAAACATGTAGCCACTGCAGCCCCTTCAGCACCCTGAGTGAGGATCCCTGCTCTACAGCGTAATTAAAATTTCTCTTGGATGAAAGAAAGCACTAAAAAGCAGTATAGTTAAATACCAAGTTTCATTATCAGCAAAGACTCTCTTCTAATTAGGAAACTGTTTTGGAAAATAAACTTGCAGCTTCTGTGGTCTCCTGGGGGGTAATTTCACAAAGCATGCTTAGTAAGTAAGCCATGCTTAAACTGAGGCAGTTTCAGTTTCACCAAAGAGAATCAGTGCAAGTCGTACTTAGTAACTGATGGAACTAAGTGCTAAACTAAGCTTAGTGGAGTTTTGTGGACTGAAAGTGAATGAAATCCCCATTCAATGAGGAAAAAAACTTAGAAAAAGGTTCTCAGGTTTTTATTTTTGTAGCTTATCTAATGCTGTATAATTCTCTTTAAAATTAATCTTACGTGTTCATTAAAAAATGGTAAAACATAGTAACCTAAACTGTCTATTGAAAATAAATTTGTTTAAATTGTGTCATTCATTACCACCTTTTATTTTTTATCACTTACAGCAGGCATGTCAAACACGCAGCCCGCAACAGAAATCTGTGCGGCCCGCATGACAGATCCTAGTTAGCACTGAACTTGTACAAAATAATTACTATCGTTTGTGATTGAATCATTCTGCATCTTTGGCGTTACTTATTGTCTTTTCTTACTTCTGCCTTCTGACAAAAGTGCGTTTTCCCATGGCATTACGGTAACGGAAACGTCATCTGCTAGTATAGCCACGAGCCCTGACCAAAGTTAATGAGCCGCAATGTCACAACTGAAGTGCTAGGCTGCAGCAGCGGGGAGCAGGGCGGCCTTAGGCATGTGCAAACTGTGCACCTGCACAGGGCCGCCACGCCAATATATATTGAATATAAAACAGAAAGAGAAAATAACGACATAGCTGACGGCAATGTGTCCGAAAAACATTGTGTTTCTTGTTAATTAGTACGTTGTATTTACTAATGTCGCTAGAGTCGGAGCAGTAAGCTATTTGTAGTACTAGCAAAATACCCGTGCTTTGCAGCGGAGAAGTAGTGTGTGAAAGAAGTTATGAAAAAGAAAAGGAAACATTTTAAAAATAACATAACCTGATTGTGGATGTAATTGTTTTGTCACTGTTATGAGTGTTGCTGTCATCAAGGATTTGATTATCATTATTTCTTTCAATCAGGTTCGTATTTGGAGGACGTGTTGTTTTGAAGTTACATTCTGTGTTTGTCAACCGTTGTAAAGATAACAGGTTTCATTCATCGAAGTGTTCACTACCCAAATCGCTACTCGTGAATGTAAGATGTTTAACAGGCATTCCCGGTATTAACTTGTGCATTTTCCTGCGAATATTTAGCGGCAGCGTGTCTATAAACTTGTGGAATCTCTTGCGAGTATTTAGCGACAGCGTCTTGTAACGGTTGTCACAAAATTTTTTATTGTGTGTCTTTAACTTTTTCTGTCGCATGCTTTCTTTTAGAGATTATGACCCAGTAATTAACCGTCTGTGGGATATCTGTTTAAGAAGAATTGGGGGCAAACTACGCCTGTGGGTCCTTGCTAAACATACCATGGAGGCACGTATTTTGAACGAAAAGGGAGAAGACAGCGAAGAAGTGGAAAAGTGAGAAGGAAAAGTGTTTAAATAAAGAGCGAGGAAGGTGAATGGAAAGAAGCAGCCAACGGTAAAGCAAGGAAGACTCCGTAATAAGGACGGTTGGGTGCACGTAGAAGGTGTAACAATAAGATTGTTAAGCCTTATGATAATGTTCCCACACGGAGGGTCTAGAGAGATGCACTGGGAGAAGTATAGAATAGGGAAGCCTGTGTGACTGTTCTGCTGTGCTCCTTCGACAGTTCTGTGGCTCTGCATATTTGTATGCACCTCTCTAAAGTCAGTTTGTCTTCTCTCAGTAATCTTTGTTGCAAACTTGCATCACTGGTTCCGCACACAATTCGGTCACGTATAAGGGAACTTTTAATCTCCCCGAAATTGCATGTGCCTGCTAACACTCTAAGATATCTGACATAGTTGTCTATATTTTCTCCCCTTGCCTGATTTCTTGAAAAAAGTCTGAACCTCTCTACAGTTTTGTTTATTTTCAGGTCGTAATGTTCATCAAATTTACGTATCATCAAGCTCATGGTTAACTCATAAGGTCTTACATCACCGGTCAACGCCTGACACAATTCTCTGCCGCTCTCTCCAATAAGATAACAGAATAATCTGACCTTAGTGTTTTCCTCTGCCTCCGGCATTGCAAGTTCTGTGTATAATCTGAACTTGTCCTTCCGTGTTCTCCATGACTTCGCCAGGTCTTTAGCATTGAGGCTTTATACCCTGCATCTTCTCATTAAACTTGTATCTCTCGAATATCTTGTGCGATCTTGCGATGTCCACGGCTTTATTTAATTTTAGCTCAGACCCGGCACTTAAAAGTTTCTTACGCACTTTCGCTGAGTTTGTGCCAAACACTATTCTATCCCTGACCATCTCATCTTCGTTTGCATAAGCACAGCCCCTCACCAGCAATTTTAACTCCATTAGAAAGTGATCAAAAGTCTCGTTTACACCCTGCGTCCTCTCAGTAAACTTGTATCTCACGAATATCGTATTCGTTTTAGGCATGACAAACGCCAGCGGCAGCGTGTCTATGAACTTAATTTAAACTTGAGGTTTACACCGTGCTTTGTTTCTGCAGTAGCTGCACTTATGAATATGCTTGTATGTGTCACTCGCTTCATATTCTTTTGCTGCCTTCTCAATTGTGTAATGCGTTTTTTGAACAGGTTTCATTCATCGAAGTGGTCACTACCCAAATCGGTACTCTAAGATGTTTAATAGGCATTCCCGGTATTAAGTTGTGGATTTGCCTGTGAATATTTAGCGGCAGCGTGTCTATGAACGTAATTTAAACTTAAGCTTTACACCTTGCTTTCCTATTGATATGTGTACAAAGGCTTGTTCAGCGTCAGAGGGTTTCCACAGTAGCTGCAATTATGAATATGCTAAGCACAGTCCTTCACTCGTGAATATTTACCTTATATGGGCAGGCACTCAATTACGTGGGAGGCGTGATGATGCGGGACGCAACTCCGCCTCACATGGATATGGACGAAAGTAGGTTCCAGTTATGACCGTTACATGTAGAATTTCAAAATGAAACCTGCCTAACTTTTGTAAGTAAGCTGTAAGGAATGAGCCTGTCAAATTTCAGCCTTCCACCTACACGGGAAGTTGGAGAATTAGTGATGTCAGTGAGTGAGTGAGTGAGTGAGTGAGTCAATCAATCAGTGAGGGCTTTGCCTTTTATTAGTATAGATTATAACGTTCTGCCGTAATGAGAATATCATGTGCCGCCACTTGGTTTTCAAGTTACGGACACGCGCATATAGTGGTGTGTCATGAGCACGAGGCAGCTATGCAGGTCTGCAACGGACGTGGCCATCCGCTGTGCGTAAGATACCATATTGACATTGGCGGGCGAAAGGGCCACCGATTCTTTCTCTGCCCAGGGCTGCCACGAGCCTAGAGCCGCCCCTACTAGGCTACACTACTGGCTGGGCTGCTGAGACTGGCCACTGGGCAGAACTGACCATCACGGGTAGTAATAGCTCGCATATTTTCACATTTTTTTGCTCTAGTTTTATGAAAATTTGTGCTAGTATTGTAATGAACAGTTAGTGCAGACTACAGCTGAAGATCTGAAGTGGACGCGAGAAGTTGGTGAGTTGTTTATTAACATATTTTTGTGATTTTGAGTTTGTAAAATTAGTGTAGGTCAGGTGGCTTTTTGCATATCGGCTTATTTTACAATATTAACTTTGAAGTAAACTTAGTAAAGTAAAATTTGATTTTTGGAGCATTTGTTTTCCAACTTGAATTACTGAGCAATGAATTTAGTGAGCGTTTTCGTGATTTCAGTTCACACGAACAGGACTTTGTGCTGTTCTCTTACAACGTTGAGAATGCGCCTGAGAATATCCAAATGGAATTGATTGAACTGCAGTCAGATTGTATTCTGAAGGCAAAATACAATGAAGTTGGTGTGCCAGGCTTGTATGTTTACCTGCCACCCTCATATGTGCAGATCCATAAGTTGGCATCAAGAGTACTGTCTATGTTCAGAAGCACTTACCTTTGTGAGCAATTGTTTTTGTTAATGAAAGCTATCAAAACCCCACATCGCTCAAGACTTACTGTTGAGCACCTTTCATCCCTCATAAAAGTTGTATCTGCACAAGATTTCAAGCCTGATATTGACGAACTGGTTACTAACAAGAGATGCCAAGTGTCGGGACAAAAGAAATAGATTTCACACTGTAAGACTCCTATATAAGCAATGAATCCTCTTTAATAAAACCCTTGCGTACATCCAGGTGACCGTGTGTGTGTGTCTTCTGGTGAAGTGTGCATGCGCGGGGCCGCATGTGTCTCCCTGTGCATTCCCTGTGCAGAGAGAGAGAGAGACACACACACACAGACACGTGCGCAAGACAGAGAAACACACACAGGCGCGCGCGAGAGAGAGAGAGAGACACACACACACTGGTGTGTGAGAGAGAGAGAGAGAGACACACACACACAGGCGCGAAAGAGAGAGACACACACACACAGTCGTGCAAGAGAGACACACACACAGGCGCGCAAGAGAGAGACAGACACACACACACACAGGCGCGCAAGAGAGAGACAGACAGACACACACACACAGGCGCGTGAGAGAGAGACACACACACACACTGGCGCGCATACGAGAGAGAGAAACACACACACAAGGTCCACGAGACAGACACACACACAGAGGCGCGCGAGAGAGAGACACACACACACGGTCCCATGAGAGAGACACACACAGGCGCGCGCGTGCATTGTTGCAATGTTACTTTTCTTGGTTGTTTATTAAATTACGGATTTTTCAAATGTTCATTTTTTTCCCTGTGCTTAAAACTCATTAAAAAAGTGTTTTAAGCAAGCGGTTCATAGCGCTATAGCGCAAACTCTTGCAGTGTTAGTTTTCTCTGTTGTTCAAGGTTTCCTTAGAGTTATTCAATGTTTTTACATTTAGTTTACTATTATGCTGTGCATTCTATGGTATAATTAACTACAGTATATTTGTGCTTAGAAACTTAAAAAAATATATATTTACATACAGTTTGTACGGTCTGGAACGGATTAATTGTATTTACATAGAATCCTATGGGGGAAATTACTTCGGTTCCGAGGTTCCACTGTATTACTGTCAGAGAAAATTACAGGCATTTTACGGAAATACAAACCAGTATTACTGCGACAGAAAATTAAAGGCACACAATACAGTGACGCATATTGCAGCCACATACAAGGTCCCTTGCCATTTAATATAGACTGTTCCTACTAATGTTTATGCACTACTGTTTTAGCACCCGTTATTGTAACGGGCTTAATGTCTAGTATAATATAATAATATAAGGACCTAGCTAAGAGGCTAAGACTTTAATTGTACACTGTTGTACGGAGAGTGTATGGAAATAAATTGCTTTTCTTTAAACTTTAAGTGTTACATTTTTTAAAGTTTTCAGTATTGGAAAGAAAGCCACAGTAACTTTGTATAATAGTATTTGCTACAGTGCGGCCCGCTGATGCACGTATGGCAGTTGAAGCAGCCCACCAATGGTAGTGAGTTTGACATGCCTGAGTTACATTGATTTTTTTTTCTTTTTTTAGCACATTTAACATTACTGCATTCTTAGTTATACTATTGTTTAAATTAATATAATGTTTGTTGCTGCAAAGTGGTAAAAACATTAAAAGTTATACTGTTTATTGAAAAATTACAAGAATAAATAAGATATCACATTTAAATTATTACGCCATTCATCACCATTGCCTTTTTTATCAGGGAGAGATAAAAGGAAAAGATATAGTAGTAATAAAAAAAAAGTTGAAAAATGTGTTTTCCATCACATTAAAATTGTCAGCTACAAAAAGTACCAATTCTGAGTCAGAAAAACCTTTAATACCAAAGTAGTGCACAGATGTGTAATGTAGCCCCTGGCTGTCTCGTCTCTGATCTTTGTGCTGCCCCCACCCACAGATTTGCTCCTTTAGCATATTTATATGCAGCATATTTGTTACACTTGTTACTACTGTTGCTTTTTTATTATTAGGGGTTATTTATTACTGTATATTTCAAATTATTACTATCCATTCAATTACCTATTATGTGAATAAATGGCACTGCCAAGCTAACTAGTGACTGAATATGTAAAATACAAATTTTTCATACTATCAATGCACAGATCAGTATTTTTTTACATGATATTGACATGACTGTCCAGTTTTATTTTGCAATCTTACATTATCATGAGAACAATCAGCAAAAGTGATACAGGGATATTGCATCTGTGTCAGAAGCTGCCGCTTTCTTTGATTGTTAAGTGTTCAATGTATGTTTGCATATAAATTTATATTTTAGGAATTCTGAAGCATGTTCCTAAATATAATTTTCAGTTGCTGAAAAATGGGCTTTATATTGCTACTGCACACTTGTTTTAAATGTGACATTCACAAACTAATATGCTTACACTTTTTAAATAGAATAATGCTATTAATATTTAATTATGCAATACACATATTCAGAACTGTAATGTACTTAGGTATTGTTTCGCTATAGATTGCCTTGCAGCCTCTCTCAATTTTTTTTATAGCGGACGCATATCTTTTTTTTTTTTTATAGCTGTTTCTTCTTGAACAACTGCTGAAAGGGCTTCCACTGTCTCAGTTTACGTTTGAAGCTGTCCCATAATACACCATGCATCGCAACAGTTTCATGCCCAAAGTCACCGGTACTCATCTGCCAATACTGCGCTATCCTCTGTACTTTTTGAGCCCTGATTGATGTTACCAATGATTGGTTCTCAGGGCTGCTTTAATCACACAAGTGCATGCATAATCAGGTATTGCTCAAACCCATGTTGAGTTAATGAAAAACACTTGGTGTTTGTCAAACCAACTGAGTTCTAACTGGAAAACAAGGCTTATTCAAGTATGGCTTACTCGGCTAAGTCTCGATTTCATGACCGCAACTCGGGGAATACCCTCCTAGGATTATAAGTATATATCTCTAGTTCAGTTCAAAATAACATATTACCTCATCACAAGTACTCTTCATATATATGCAATTTATAAAATTAGGGTGTGAACAGATTTAAATTTTTAGTAAAGTAGCAAATTAAATAACAAAATTCACAAAAAATGAAAACAAATATACACTTACATTTAGTTTTATTTTTCTTACTTGGCCCTGAAAAATATAGCTTTTGAAAATACGTTACAAGCTGTCCCAAATGTCCTGTGCTGGAATACTGCACATAATCATCACATATGTAGCACCTAATTAAAAAATAACAAGAAAAATGAGGAAATGTTAGACATAAAAAACTCTCAGTTGTGAGTTCATTTCTCTGTTTTCAATTGTCCATTTTCTCAGGGCTGAACGTTTTATGTTTGCTTAAGTTCAGCTTTTTCTAAATATCCAATCCACAGCATATTCCCAGCATAGCTTCCTGCATTATTCAGTATGTCACATTGCCAGAAGGAAATTCACTTTAATGCACATTAATTTCAGTTCTGTTAGAAAGATTAGAGACTGGCCACTGGGCAGATCCCAGAAGAGCCAGGCAAAGTTCTTTAACGGACCTTCAAAACCATCTTCAGTAGTTCTTGACAAAGCATAAAGAAATGGGTAGGATATCAGATTGTTTATCCTTAATCAAATTTTCCTTCCCAAAATAATTAAAATGTATTAACTTATTTTCCTTATCCAAAATAATTAAAATAAATTTCCTTGTTATACTTAATAATGTATCAGGATAATGAAACTGTGATGGGTGGAGCATCACTGCTTCAGAAACAGTACAAATTATTATAGGGTAATTCCATATCAATTCATCACACTTATTGGGGGGGTTATGATTTTAACTGGCTATTTCTCTCTAAATATAAGTGGCACAGAAATGGTTCTCATATTGTTTCCCAGCTCTTTATTTTGTGTAAATATTATGCAATCCCAGAAATTAAAAATTACCACGTTATGAATGATTATAATATTAAAAACTGAATAGTGAAAAAACTATATATTAAAATTGGCCATTTTTTTCAAATTAAGGTAGCTTATAATGGCATGAACATCACCAAAAAATCTGGTATTTGGTTTTGGAGTTGTTGCTGAGATATCATTACATGTGCATCAAAACCACAATTCCTTACAATGCTGTTGAATATCAGTTAGTAATCAGTGAATGGTACAGTGTTATTAGGGTTCATAAAAACTAAGACTAAAGCCAGAACTAGCAGTGAAAATATAATTTTAACTGATATAAAAATAAACATTATAGTTAAAAATGTATAAAAAAAGACAATAATGCTAAAGTAACTAAAATAAAATAGAATTAATGGTACAATCAGAATAGTTTTAGTTTTTCTTTTAGTTCACACTTGAACACTGGCCTACTAAAAGGGATTAAATTAAATAAATCATTTTTGAGATCATGCACTCTTTCATTGTATGTTTTCAGAAAATGGCCATTTTCTGAAAACATACAATGAAAGAGTGCATGATCTCAAAAATTATTTATTTAATTTAGAATATACTTTATACATAAAATATATGTTGTCGTAGCTTGCATAACTGAATAACCCTTATGGCACAATAATAATTCAATACATTTATGATCACTACAGTATTTGGATTTAATAATCTTCATGTGGGAAAAGGCTGACTCGGAAGGAAGTCAGTTTCGTATTTTTTATGAACAGTTCGAAAGTGCCTTTCCACATTTTCCTTCTTTGGAATAGCAATGATAGATTGACAGATCAGACAAACGCACTTCGATTGTGACATTGTGAGAGAAAAAAATCCTCTTCCAATTCCACATCCAGCCCATAACCAACAAATTTTTTTTTAAATCCCTTCTTTAGTCAATATAAATTGGAAGGCTAACTAGATCACTTAGACAGCTGTAGTATTGCAGTAGCTTGCGTGTTTGATTGTGTGTGTGGGATGACCAGTGTGTCAGAAGGAAAGAGATCTCAGACTGGCTGCCCTGTATGTCAATCAAGTGGCAAATGCCATAGGGAGGATATATGATAGACTAACATTTGATCTGGTGTACAGTATATCTTGCCACTGTAAGTAGTTTGCACTGTTCAAACATACATGTTACCTACTGTAGGTATTGGCTTCAAAAGCTTTGTTGTGAAAAACTGAGATTTGGAACGTTGTGTTATTTGTGTATCTTTATTTTGTAAAGATGTTATTTATTTTTACTCATTTTTTATTTTATTATTTGGAAATAGCAGAATTTGCACATTATTTTATTTTTGTGTCTGTCTTATTACAACATTTCTAAAAAATAAATAATTTATCATGATCAAAGTTACTCAGTACTTGAGTAGTCTTTTCACCAAGTACTTTTTTACTCTTACTTAAAGTAATTTTTTGGATGACTACTTTTTACTTCAACTTGAGTAATATTATTTTGAAGTAACGCTACTCTTACTTGAGTACACGTTTTGGCTACTCTACCCACCTCTGTCAATTTCAGTGTAGCATAATTGGAAGCTTAATTAATGTCATTACTTACACCTGTGCTTGTAATACTATTTCATGTCGGTATGGCTTCTATGAAAAAAAGTACATTAGTGATGTGAAATCACATGATGCTACCTATACGAAACGATATCTCAGCAACGACTCAAAAACCAGAAAGCAAATTTTCTGGAAATGTTCCAAGACGCGTGCAATTTCAGTTCCATTGGTTACTCACAGGACCATATCAGCATGCCAAGTTTCATCAAAATCTGTGATGATGAGGTCCAGAAGTGTCATGATTTGACATGCAATTCCCAGGGTTCTTTTAACATGAAAATACATCTGACATCTTCAGAGCAGAACTCCAGAGCTCTGATATCCACTAAAATATCCCAGAAATAATTCAAATGGGGTGAAAATGGTATAATTTATTATACAATATATAAAATAAAAGGTGCTATTCTGTATTGATTTCTCTTCTGCTCATCACAATTGAAAGATGATTTACAGAATTTATAGCCTGAAGTCGTCTATCTCAATGTTTTCTTTATTGAGGTTCCTTTTGTTTTTACAGGCAAGAATACCTGGAGTAGAAGAGTATAATACAGGTTAAAAGAAAGAAATGCAATGGCAAAAAATTATTGTCCATAATGAAATTTTTAATATTACTATAAATAGAGATAAGTGAAGGTAGTATGGTTTCAGCATTTTTACTTAGAAGGAAACATGACATTTGTCATCGCGGTAGCATCTACAGAGACACAAACCAAAATTATATAGAAAACTCAAGTCCAAAGAAATCCAAAAAATTTGCATCAATTAAAACAATCCTTTGATAACTATTTCTAACAATCTGACAAATGTTTGTCAAGACATACAGTATATACCCTATTGCTTTTTTGTCAGTTCACTAAACCAGGCAATGGTGCTGAAAACAACAATACACAGAAACAAACAGTAATAAAAGGATACCATAAGAAATCCTATAGTATAGCCCACTGTAACATAGAACATAAGAAATTTCACAGACAAGAGAAGACCAATCAGTCTATTTGTTTAGCTAATAGCTAAGCTGTCCCAATATCTCATCCAAATTTTTCTTAAACGTTGTCAAGGTTTCCGCTTCAACTACATGTCTTGGTAGTTTGTTCCACAGTCTCAACCCTTAGCATAAAGAAGTGCTTACTGGCCCTCAACTATTGGATCTGCTATATCAACGTCACTGAGGATTTACAATACCTGGATTATGTCCCCATGGTCCTATGCTCAAGACAACAGATTTAATTCACTGAGTCTGCAAGAGTATGACATGTCCTTAAGTCCTGGGATGCACTTGGTTGCTCTCCTCTGCACAGCTTCAAGTGCTGCTAGGTCTTTCTTTGTATCATGGTGATCAGAACTGCACACAATACTCCAGATGTTGTCATATTAGTGCATTATATAGTTTGAGCACAATGTCCCTTGACTTAAATTCAACTGTTTTTAAGATATAACCTAACATTTTTTTACCTTTTTAATTGCTTCTGTGCACTGTTTAGTCGATGAAAAACTTATGTCAACATATGCCCCTAAGTCCTTTTCAGAGGTTGCTCCTCGTATGACAGAGTCTCCCATCTTGTATTTATAATTGATATTCCTTTTGCCCACATATAGTACTTTGCACTTTTGTACATTAAACTGAATTTTCCTGGTCTTTCTGAATTCTTTTGAATTCTGAATTCTCCTCAGTGTCTGCCATTACTCCAATTTTAGTGTCATCTGTGAATTTCAGAAGTCTACTAACTGTACCAGAATCAATGCCATTAACATAAATCAGAAAAAGTATCTCACATTGGCTAATGTTCATGTTCATGAATCCACCATCAGGAGAACACTGAACAACAATGGTGTGCATGGTAGGGTTGCAAGGAGAAAACCACTGCTCTCCAAAAAAAAAACATTGCTTCTCGTCTGCAGCTTGCTAAAGATCACGTGGACAAACCAGGAGGCAATTGGAAGAATGTTTTGTGGACAGATGAGACCAAAATAGAACTTTTTGGTTTAAAAGAAAAGTGTTATGTTTGGAGAAAGGAAAACACTGCATTCCAGCATAAGAACCTTATCCCATCTGTGAAACATGGTGGTGGTAGTATCATGGTTTGGGCCTGTTTTGCTGCATCTGGGCCAGGACGGCTTGCCTTCATTGATGGAACAATGAATTCTGAATTATATCAGAGAATTTTAAAGGAAAATGTCAGGACATCTGTCCATGAACTGAATCTCAATTGGGACCCAAAAGGTGGGTCATGCAGCAAGACAACAACCCTAAGCACACAAGTTGTTCTACCAAAGAATGGTTAAAGAAGAATAAAGTTAATGTTTTGGAATGGCCAAGTCAAAGTCCTGACCTTAATCCAATTGAAATATTGTGGAAGGACCTGAAGTGAGCAGTTAATGTGAGGAAACCCACCAACATCCCAGAGTTGAAGCTGTTCTGTACGGAGGAATGGGCTAAAATTCTTTCAAGCCGGTGTGCAGGAATGATCAAAAGTTACCGGAAATGTTTAGTTGCAGTTATTGCTGCAAAGGGGGGTCACACCAGATACTGAAAGCAAAGGTTCACATACTTTTGCCACTCACAAATATGTAATATTCGATCATTTTCCTTAATAAATAAATGACTAAGTATAATATTTTTGTCTCATTTGTTTAACTGGTTTCTCTTTCTCTACTTTTAGGACTTGAATGAAAATCTGATGATGTTTTAGGTCATATTTATGCAGAAATATAGAAAATTCTAAAGGGTTCACAAACTTTCAAGCACAACTATACTTCTGATGCCTAAAACTTCAAGTTTCCGATTTAATCTGTGGTCTGGGACTGTATCAAATGCTTTTGAAAGTCTAGCTAAATTAAGTCGTATGCTTTGTTCTTGTAAACAATTCTGGTTGCTTCTTCAGAAAAATTTAAAAGACTGGTTTGGCAAAACCTTCCTCTCATAAACCAATGTTAGCTGCTATTTACAATGGTAAATCTTGTAAATAAGATCTTGTAATCTTATTTACAAGATTATTCTCATTTAGCTAATCTTCTTATTTATTTCTTCTTACAGTTTCTATAATTCTACATGGCACAGAAGTAAGATTCATTTGTCTATAATTGCTAGGTTCCATTTTGTCTCCCTTCTTGAAGACTGGAATATCCTGTCACAACTCAAAGATGAGCACACTCTGAAAAAAGGTTGACAACTTAAATATGAAACTTGTTAATCAGGAGGATAGGCCCAAAATAGACAACTTAAGAACTGTGGAGCTTAAAGGAATGTGCTAAGGACAATGTGATCTCTTTATTTTTTCAAATGTGGCCTAAGTGGTTTCTGAGTCTTTCAAACTTTTCCAATGAGATAGTGTGGGCTCACTGCCTGCATACTGGTCATAAAAATTCAAAAGGCTCTCTGCTTCCTATTAAAAAATTTTAGAGGTTTTCGATCTGCAGGCTCATTGTAAAAAAAAAAAAAAAAAAAAAAACTTGCTGATATCACTTTCAAAGGGTTTTCATGCCTGCTTTTTCTCAAACTTCAATTCAGTTATGATGTAGTGCGCAGGGATATTGGCCCTGCAATGGTAAAAGCCTATGATGCTCGACTTTGGCTATCCTTGGCTTACCCTGCTAAACTGAAGTTGACTTTCAGTTCAGCACACTCATTATTCAATTCGCCTTCAAAGGCACTAGCGGTGATAGACAATTTTCTTACAACAGACACATTCCCACTATAAAGATACCTTCTTGCTTCAGTGATTTTATTCAAAATATTGTTAGTTTCAACATTCAAGTTCAGGTGGTGGTTGAACTATTGATCAGTTTCCTTCATGTTACTTGCAGTTCCACCTGCTATTTCATGTTCTGTGATCCAAGGTGGTAATTCATTGCTTCTCTTCTAGGAAATAAACTTTTATAGGAACAACTTGCTTTTAAACTAGATGAGCTTTCAATGTTGAGTGTTGGCTTTGCAGACAATGCTGATATTATCTGTGAGACATTTAAGGACTTTATTCAGAGTTTTACTATCCGTTTCTCCTCATTTTTAGCACACACTGAACTCCTAAGAATAAAGGCGCTCCACTTTCAATTCTAATTCTTGGAAAGGGCACTCCCTCTTAAACTGAGGTCAATAATCTTTTAGTTCAATGAGAAGGATTCCTTATTCGCCATACTACAGCTTACAAATACCGTCAGTGTCAGGGGCCAAGCCTAGCATTCTGCTTTCTCTTAGAATAAAGAAGAATGTCATCAATCCATATTAAATATGGCTCAATTTCAAATTTGCCCCAGACAATCAATAATGATTTGTTAGACAGGTAAAGCCAAACTATTTACTGGTATTTCTAGTACTCATACTAAATTTTGGAGGCAGCCAGTATCAAACCAGCGAACTCTTGATTATGACTCAGCAGTTGTTACCGCTGTACCATGCAAGCTGTCGTATCAATAGCCTACCCTAAATGGGTTTCTTTTTCTTTGGTTATATTCTTGAATAAAAGTGCACTTGTTGTGTTATACTTGTACCTTTTGTGAAAGTGTTTATTTGATATTTGGACTTCAGGCTTCCCACATTATACACTTCATGTCTACATTTTGTCAGTTATTACTAAAACATGAAAAACATTTCTGTTTTAATGATGTGTTTACATAGATTGTTGTAGACATGGAACACACATGAAATGTATGTATTCCAAATGACAATATATTATTTACCCTCTACAACTCCTGGCACTTCACTCCAAGGTAAACACTGAGCACTGAGAACCTTCTTTGCAAATTGAGCTGAGGCGATGGGTGGGGGGATGGGATAGCAGGCTGCTTGCTGCTTGTGCTGAGCGACCCATTTACAACACAAAAGACACTGACGGAGAGGTGTGAAGGAATTTAAGGTGCGTCGGGATTATGAGTTTTTTCGTAAACTTTGGTAATTCTAGTGTTAACAAGCCACTTATTACTTTTCTTTTAAAGCCCAGGTAAGGACACTACCCATTGTCAAGAGTTACAGGCCCCCCTCTCTTATGAGCACAGAAACAAAATTATTAGCAAAATTCTTGGCTTGTTGCTTACAGAAACTCATTAGTAAATGAACCCATCCTGAGCAGTCTGGATTCACACAGTCACAGTTAGCCTCTGATAACATGCAAAGATATCTACAAAACATATATTCTGTTTCTCCTCTTTCAAGCCTTGCTGCTGAGGTGAACTTTGATTGCAAAAAATGGCTTTCCGTTGGGAAAGTCATAGATAGAATGGGCATTAGTATCAGTTTTGTAAACTTTGTTAAGATTTTTTAAATTTTCCAACTCTACAGCCCTTCTGACCAAATTAAATATCTCACATCCCTTCTCTACTAGCAGAGAAACCTTTAAGGGCTGTCATCTGTCTTCTGTACTGTTTAATTTATCTCTTGAACTGCTTGCAATTGCCACCTAAAAACATCCAGCTTCTACCCCCCATTAAAGTTTACATTTCCAGTCATATAATATACTGAGATTCAGATGATGTCTTTCTCTATTCAGGTAATACCCCATCTGATATTCACGTCTTAGAATTATTCAAGTTTTTTAAAGCTTTATCTGGTTGCAAAATCTACTGTACTAAGTTATTTCCTTTGTTTCCTAATGATTTAAATTACCAAGCCTCCCTTCTCCTCCTTTATCTCAGTACTAAATAGTCTCAGATATGTAACATTTGGTATTTCTATCCCAATCTCAGATATATCCTCTGTGGAGTAGGCCGGCAGCTTCTTCCGGCCAATACCCCCAAGCCACCAGGAGGAGCCCTCCCTGCAACATGGAGGTGCCCTGAATTCCAGCAGGGCATCATGGACATTGGAGTCTTTATTCACAGCCCTGCTGGATACCGTGGGGGCCGACAGAGGACACTGCAGGGAGGCTCAATGACTTCTATTTTCCTTATAGCCCAGAAGTACTTCCCAGTTGAGGGGACAGAGCAAATGACGTACTTCTGGGCTGAATAAAAAGGAGTTTTCACCCGACCCGGAAGTGTTGCAAAGTCACATGGACTGAGGGACAGAAACACTTCCGGGTCAAGGACTTTAAAAAGAACTGTGGGAGATCCCAGTGTGGAGCTGAATTGGGAGGAAGGGTGACAACCCGTCTGGGAGTGGAGGATTGTGATTGATGATTATTGTATTGTGTATTATTGATTGTTTATTTAAGTATAGTGGAGGTGCTTTGTGCACTGTATAGTACAAATAAATAAATTATTTAGACTTTTATCTAGTGTCTGTCGTCTGATCTGAGGGTTCAAGGGGGCGACAGCGCCCCTTATCTGCCACACGTCTTAAAACTATTTTCACTGATGTAACAGCCTCAATTAACAATTTGTCTAAACATTAATTTTCTTTTCTACCCCGTCTTGTGGTTACTAAAATTAATATTGTATCATATTTTAATTTCATAAATAATATGGGGCCTAAGAATAATGTAGTCTAAGAATAATACAGGCTTTTATGGATATGGCAAAAGACCAACCTTAAGCAGTCAATGCTAGTCTATGCTACTACTGGTCTTTCAAATTTGGTGTTTTGGTCTTGTCTTTGTCCTTTACCCTCCCACTTCAATGGCACCCTAAAGAATCTTCTTTCATCTCTTTCTATTCAGAGCACTCTCTTATTCACCTTAAAGTCTAAACTCTCCAATGTCTCCTTGTGACTTATCTTGTCATGTGTCATTAACATCTATCATTATGTTGAAAAACTCCTTGTGCCCTCTAAATGATGGCAAAATGACACTCATTCCACAAAACTGCTCACTTGACACGTAACTAGCTTTGTATATTTCTCTTTCAGAAGTTTATAAGGATTAGTATACCTGGCATCTAACTAATAGCTCAGGGCTCATGTTGTTCCATTGTTTACAGGCACGTTTTATTTTTCCTAGAACAACTTTTTTTCTGCCTTCAGTTCTGATCAACACTCAGAACACACTGGGGTTCACTAACTGATCCTTTATCAACTCACTTCTGTACATGCTATCTTGTTCTTTCTCTCCTCCCCAAGGAAAAAAATAGTTTCCACCATCTACTCATTAATATGCAATGCATTTGGACAAGAGACCTCTCCCCTGTCAGGATACTATATTCTCCAGCATCCTTGAAGAACCTAAGCATTTAGCTAAAAGTCCTTTGAGAAGGTGTCATATACTTTCTCTATCTGAAAATGATTTACAAGAAAATTCTTAATATTGAAATTAACACTGCTTTTGATAGAAGCCAGAAATAAATATGATAAGACACTATGACTGTACCATTAAGTTACCTTATTTAAATTACATGGGCACATCATTTGCATGCTACATGCTAATAATGTTACCACATCAAAGTATAGAAATGCTCAAATAAATTTTAGGACTCGCAAAGGGTTAACTTCCTGATTTTGCATCTCTCTTCAGCAACTGCACTTGCGGCATAGCTAGATATCAATCTATTTGCAGTTTCACTAACAAAAGAAAATTTAGCAATTAACTGACTAACGTGGACTAGCAAATCTGTAAAGTGGGAAACTGCAGACTCCTGATACTTTCTGCAGCTTCCACTTGGGATTAATAAAGAAAAGTATGATCAAAGATGAGTGATTACATCTATGTTTATCCTCTACAAAGTGCTTTGCAGGTTTCATCTAATTTTAAAGGGCATCTTTATTGAGATTCTTAAAATTGTGCTTGTTTTTGACATTTCTCCTACAACTGCAGGCTTTATGCTGACAGCAGTTGTGGAAATCAAAAGACTCATATAATTAGATTAATTAATAATCAGGTCCATTAAGTATTTGGACAGTGATACAATTTTCATAATTTTGGTTCTCTACGCCACCACTTGAGGTCTTGAGGTCAATCTTTATGTGATTGAAGTATAAAATTTCCAGGTCTGAAAAGTATTTGGACAATGGACTGACTAGATGTTCCATAGCCAGGTATCAGCAGTTCCCTCATTATTTCTTTAAATATTAAGCAGGTAAAAGGTAAAATTGATTCCAAGTGTGAAATTTTCATTTGGGAGCTGTCACTGTGAACTCTCAATATGAGGTCCAAAGAGCTGTACATGCAAGTAAAAATATGCCATTATTAGGCTGAGAAAACATAAACCCTTTAGAGAGATAGCAGAAACACGATGAATGGTCAAATCAACCATCTGGTATATTCTTTAAAAGAAGGAACACACTAGTGAACTCAGAAACTCCAGAAGGTCAGGAAAACCACATAAGACAATTGTGCTGGATGATTGCAGAATTCTGTCCTTGTGAGAAAGAGCCCCTTCACAACATTTAGCCAAACCACAAACACTCTCTGGGAGGTAAACCTACCATTGCCAAGGTCTACAATCAAGAGAAGACTTATCAAAGTAAAGATACAGGGTTTACTACAAGGTGCAAACCACTGCTAAACCTCAGACACAGGAAGGAAAGATTAGACTTTGCCAGAAAATATTTTTTTTAAAAGCCTGTCAAGTTATTGAATAATTTTCCTTGGACAAAGGAAACTAAGATCAACATATGTCAAAATGCTGGAAAGAGAACAGCATGGAGAAGAGAAGACACAGCTCATAAACGATAAACACCACATCATCATCTGTGAAACATGGTTGGGGCAGTTTTATGGCATAAGCATGCATAGCGGTGAATGGAAGTCAACCACTAGTATTTATTGATGATTTGACAGCTGGCACAAGTAACAGGATGAATTCTGAAGTACATAGTACATTATCTGCTCAGATTCAGCCAAATGCTGCAAAACTGTTAGGAAGACGTTCAAATTGCAGATGGACAATAAGCTAAAACATAATGTGAAAGTAAAGCAAGTGCATTTCAAGTCAAAGAACTGGATTATTCTTCAATGGCCAGGTTAATCAACTGACCTCAACCTAGCTGGACATACATTTCAGTTGCTGAAGACAAAACCTATGGTAAAAAGTCCAACAAATAAACAGCAACTGAAGACAGCTGCAGAAAAGACCTGGCAAAGTATCACTAGCACTTGGGTACCAGACTTCAGATGGCCATGGGTTCTAGACTTCAGACAGTCACTGTTGATAAAGGATTTTCAAGCAAATATTGAAAATGATCATTATACGAGGGATATCCAGAAAAAAAGGTTACAACAGCTGTTAAAAATCGAAAAATGAATATATTTTAACCAAATTTACAGGGTATGTTCCAAAATATGTGTTTATTTCTCAACATAATCGCCGTCAACTTCGATGCACTTCTTCAGCCTGGGCACCAGCTTTTTTATACCCTCGTCGAATAAGCTCCGCTCCACCTCCGAAAGCCACTTCTCCACTGTCTCCTTCACCTCCTCATCGTTGGAAAAACATTTCCCACCCAAGAATTCTTTCAGTTTGGTGAAAAGGTGAAAATCTGAGGGCGCAAGGTCCGGGGAATAGGGTGGGTGGGTAACAATATCCCATCCAAAGGACACAAGCAGGTCCTGAGTCACATGAGCGGTATGGGGTCTGGCGTTGTCGTGAAGGAGGGACACACCACGAGTCAGAATTCCCCTCCTTTTGTCTTTAATCTTTTTTTTTCAATTTTTTTAGGGTCTCACAATATGTTTCAGCATTGATGGTGGTCCCTTTAGCCATGAAATCCACCAACAAAACCTCTTTTCTGTCCCAAAAGACAGGTAGGTAGGTGGAGCGAACGGCCTCAGCAGATGTTTACGAACTCGCTTGCTGTGATGACATTCCACAACTGACTGACGCGGTCCCGGGCTTATTTTGACCGTTAGGACCCCCCTACACGCAGGTATGCCAGCCTTCGAAAAAAAAAATTCCCTGCATCCTCCAGGGCACTTGTAACCTTTTTTTTCTGGATATCCCTCGTATTTATGATTACTTTAGTTTGTCCAAATACTTTTGAGCAACTGAAAATAGGGTACCATGTTTAAAAAGGGCTGTCTTTTCTTAACAGCTCATACAATACAGGTAGTCCCCCGGGTTGCGGACATCCGACTTACAAATGGGGCCGCAGCTGCGACGCAGGCACCTTAATAACTGCCGCTCCGTCATCTTCGGCATGGGGACGCTGCAAGCAGTGGCTGGAGGGGGGTGATTTTGCTGCTCGCACAGCATAGTGTCCCTCAGGCGGCTACTGCCGGCAAGCAGTGACCCATGGTCCATAGTCACCAGGGCCACAGCTATCGCTCATGTGCAAGATGGAGGCTTGATGGGGCGGTTCGCTTCCCGCCCACTACACCGCCGTAGCTACTGCTCCTGACTGGACGCAGGCTGGATGGAGCGGAGGGGGCGTTTCACTGCCCGCCCACCACACACGGCTGCCCCATTCGTTTTCAGTGGGTGGCTGGTAATGCTGCAAGTGGTGACCCAGTCGTGGCTGAACGGAGGCCACTGAGGGTTAACGGGGTGGCGGGGGGTAGCATTGTAGTGTGCCTTGGATGGCTGCCTGTCGAATGGGGGCGGGGTGGGGGATTCACAACCCGCCTTTGGCCGCACCGTGTTCGTTCTTGGTGGGCGGACGCTGCAGGCAGCATACTGTAGTGGAGGTGACTGTGTGGTGGGCGAGTGATGAACCCACCCTCGCCGCCCCCATTCATTCTCAATAGCAAGCCTGCTTGTACTGTTATGTACATAGCAGGAAGTTGTCTCTTGTTAGTACATCAGACGTGCAGACGATGTGTGCCTTCCTGCTATGATAGCGTGTACAGTGCTGTGCAGAAGAGCTCATCTTAACCTTTTGTCTTCACCCTTCCAAGAATGTCTCTGAAACTCTGATGCAAGTGCTGGTGATACAGTAAAGAAGAGAAAAACCATCACCATTGAAAATAAAGTAGAAATAACAAAAAGGTCAGACAGAGAGAGTGGTGAAACTCCATCATTCATTGGCAGAGCACTTGGTTACAGTCTAACTTCAGTACAAACCTACAGTCCCTATCTCGTACGTAACCCAGGGACTGCCTGAATTTTTGTTAAACCCCTTGAATTAAAGCTGAGAGTTTATACTTCAATAACATCTTGACTGATTTGTTTCAAATCTATTGTCATGGTATATATATATATATATATATATATATATATATATGTGTGTATATATATATATATATATATATACTGTGCTAAAATTATGAAAAATGTGTCACGGTCCAAATACTTATGGACCTGACTGTATGTAACAAATAAAAAACAATCTATTATAAAACAATATTGTCAATATATTAGTTAACTTTGAAAAACCCAGCCACAGGGGATGCACAAGCCAGTGTGTTTCTTCGTGCTAGTCCCAAGCCTGGATAAATGGGGAGGGTTACATCAGGAAGGGCATCCGGTGTAAAATTTTGAAAAAATCAAAATGCAGAAAACAATACAAAATTCCATACCGGATCGGTCAAGCCCCGGGTTAACAACGACCGCCACCAGTACTGTTAATCAACAGGGTGCTGGCAGAAATTGGGCTACTGTTGGCCAAAGAAGAAGGAGAAGACGAGGGGGGAGACATGTCTGGAGGCAGGAGGAGAGGAGGAAGGTAAAGAGAGTGGAACTGATGGTAGAAACTTTGAATGTTGGCAGTATGACTGGTAAGGGGAAAGAGTTAGCAGATATGATGGAGAGAAGGAAGGTTGATATATTGTGCATGCAAGAGACTAAATGGAAGGGAAGTAAGGCCAGGTGCATTCAAATTGTTCTATCATGGTGTGGATAGGAGGAGAAATGGAGTAGGGTTTATTCTGAAGGAACAGTATGTCAAGAGTGTTTTGGAGGTGAAAAAGAGTGTCAGACAGAGTAATGATTATGAAGCTGGAAATTGGAGGTGTGATCATGAATGTTGTTAGTGCATATGCCCCGCAAGTTGGGTGTGCAATGGATGAGAAAGAATATTTTTGGAGTGAGTTGGATGAAGTGATGAGCAGTGTACCCAAGGGACAGAAAGTCGTGATTGGAGCGGATTTCAATGGACATATTGGTGAAGGGAACAGAGGAGAGGAGGAGGTGATGGGTAGGTATGGTGTCAAGGAGAGGAATGAAGAAGGTTAGAGGATAGTGGATTTTCCCAAAAGGATGGACATGGCTGTGGTGAATATGTATTTTAAGAAGAGGGAGGAACAAAGTGACGCACAAGAGTGGAGGAAGATGCACACAGGTAGATTACATCCTATGCAGAAGAGTCAATCTGAAGGAGACTGAAGACTGCAAACTGGTGGCAGGGGAAAGTACAGTTAAGCAGCATATAATGGTGGTCTGTAGGATGACATTGGAGATCAAGAAGAGAAAGAGAGTGAGGGCAGAGCCAAGGATCAAATGGTGGAATTTGAATAAGGAAGACTGCAAGGTTGAGTTTAGGGAGAAGGTGAGACAGGCACTGGGTGGTAGTGAAGAATTACCAGACAGTTGGGAAACTAGAGCAGATGTAGTAAGGGTGACAGAAAGAAGGGTGCTTGGTGTGACATCTGGACAGAGGAAGGAGGAAAAGGAAAACTGGTGGTAGAATGGGGAAGTACAGGAGAGTATACAGAGGAAGAGGATGGCAAAGAAGAAGTGGGATAGTCAGAGAGATGCAGAAAGTAGATAACAGTACAAGGAGATAAGGTGCAAGGTGAAGACAGAGGTGGCAAAGGCTAAAGAAAAGGTGTATGATGAGTTGTATGAGAGGTTGGACGCTAAGGAGGGAGAAAAGGACCTGTACTGATTGGCTAGACAGAGGGACCGAGGTGGGAAAGATGTGCAGCAGGTTGGGGTAATAAAGGATAAAGATGGAAACATACTTACAAGTGAGGAGAGTGTGTTAAGCAGATGGAAAGAGTACTTTGAGAGGCTGATGAATGAAGAGAACGAGAGAGAGAAGAGGTTGGATGATGTGGAGATAATGAATCAGGAAGTGCAATGGATTAGCAAGGAGGAAGTAAGAGAATGAAGAATGGAAAAGCTGTTGGTCCAGATGACATACTTGTGGAAGCATGGAGATATTTAGGAGAGATGGCAGTGGAGTTTTTAACCAGATTGTTTAATGGAATCTTGGAAAGTGAGAGGATGCCTGTGGAGTGGAGAATAAGTGTACTGGTGCAAATATTTAAGAATAAGGGGGATGTGCAGGTCTGTAGTAACTACAAGGGGATAAAATTGATGAACCACAGCATGAAGTTATGGGAAAGAGTAGTGGAAGCTATGTTAAGAAGGGAGATGATGATTAGTGAGCAGCAGTATGGTTTCATGCCAAGAAAGAGCACCACAGATGCGATGTTTGCTCTGAGGGTGTTGATGGAGAAGTATAGAGAAGGCCAGAAGGAGTTGCAATGCATCTGTGTAGACCTAGAGAAAGCATATGACAGGGTGCCTTGAGAGGAGTTGTGGTATTGTATGAGGAAGTCAGGAGTGGCAGAGAAGTATATAAGAGTTGTACAGGACATGTACGAGGGAAGTGTGACCATGGTAAGGTCTGCAGTAGGAGTGACGGATGCACTCAAGGTGGAGGTGGGGTTACATCAGGGATTGGCTCTGAGCCCTTTCTTATTTGCAATGGTGATGGACAGGTTGACAAACGAGATTAGACACGAGTCCCTGTGGACTATGATGTTTGCTGATGACATTGGGATCTATAGCGATAGTAGGGAGCAGGTTGAGGAGACCCTGGAGAAAGGAGAGGAATGAAGGTCAGTAGGAACAAGACAGAATACATGTGTGTAAATGGGAGGGAGGTCAGTGGAATGGTGAGGATGCAAGGAGTAGAGTTGGCGAATGTGGATGAGTTTAAATACTTGGGATCAACAGTACAGTGTAATGGGGATTGTGGAAGCGAGGTGACAAAGAGTCCAGGTAGGGTGGAATGGGTGGAGAAGAGTGTAAGGAGTGATTTGTGACAGACAGATATCAGCAAGAGTGAAAGGGAAGGTTTACAGGATGGTAGTGAGACTAGCTATGTTATATGGGTTGGAGGCGGTAGCACCGACCAGAAAGCAGGAGACAGAGCTGGAGTCAGCAGTGTTAAAGATGCTAAGATTTGCATTGGGTGTGACAAGGATGGATAGGATTAGAAACGAGTACATTAGAGTGTCGGCTCAAGTTGGACGTTTGGGTGACAAAATCAGAGAGGCGAGATTGTGTTGGTTTGGACATGTGCAGAGGAGAGATGCTGAGTATATTGGGAGAAGGATGCTAAGGATAGAGCTGCCAGGCAAGAGAAAAAGAGGAAGGCCTATGAGAAGTTTTACAGATGTGGTGAGAGAGGACATGCAGGTGATGGGTGTATCAGAACAAGATGAAGAGGACAGAAAGATATGGAAGAAGATGATCCGCTGTGGCGACCCCTAACGGGAGCAGCCAAAAGAAGAAGAAGAAGAAGAAGATTAGTTAACTTTGAAAACACATTCATTAATAATGGAGGGTTAGGAAAGGAAACAATAGTAGGAGACAAAGCTTGTTTTGAGGACCACTATCAATAGCAGGCCGGCACCAGGCAATTTTGCATGGTCTTCTTAGATAATAAATGTGATATTGGACCAGAACAAACTAGCTAGTCGTCACCCAAGCCAAAGAAGATACTATTAAGTCAGGTTTCCAATACACACCGTTGCATCCTATACCTTTATTTGATTGTAAGCCTACTTAAGGAGAATGAAACTTGTCGTGGTTTAATGGTAGATGGTTATTGTTAACAGGTGTGATGAGTCTTTTCTGTACCTAAGTGTTATAAAAACTAAGAGAGTAATAATCAATTTTGGAAGAAACACTATCTATCCATAGAACACTCATCAAAGACCAAAGGCAGTGGAGACTGATTAAAGTTCTAAATATCTGGGAATATAATTATCTGCTGGCCTGGTTTGGAAAGCTTAACATCACCAACAAAAACAGAATAAATCAAATTGTAAAATGAAGCAGTAAAATCGCAAGAACTTAACAGTCAAATCACAAGATCTTAACAGTCAAATCTCAAAGGTCTGTTTAATAGCAAGTATTATAAATATCAAGTGCATTCTCTCAGACAGAACTCAGTCACAACATTTTCAATTTCAGTTGTTCCCATTAAGTCACGGGTAAAAAGCAATCAGTACGCTTCACATCAACTAGTATTTATTTTCTAAATAAGTTCAACTTTACTTCCACAGACCTAAACCATGGGATGAACAGTTATCATTTGCATCCATTTCAGTTAAGTCAGTGGTTCTCAAACTGTGGGGCGGGCCCCCCTAAGGGGGCGCGAAGTAACAAAAAGGGGGGCATGAAGATGTGAAAAAAAGAAAACAAGAATCAAAAATATGAAAAAAACATCTTTTGAAACCAAAACAAATTAACTTAAACTACATTCTGATAATAGAACAATAAATATAGAGTTAGATAAATGTCGATAAAAGTTAAGTAGGTATAATAAAATATGCATCTACATTTCAAAAAAATGTTAAGGGAGGTGCGATTAAAACTGTTATGAAAACTCGGGTCGCAAATACTTAAAGGTTGAGAAACGCTGAGTTAAGTCTAAATGCTAGTTTAATTTTTATATGTAATATGTACGATCTAATCTTATACCATAAGTATTATTCTTATTGCTACATTTATTTACTAGATTTGATGGTGGTGTTCTTTGTTGATGCATTTCTAATGTTACATTCTGATCTCATTGTAAAACCTGATGAAAAAGTAAATTTCCCTCTTGGGACAATAAAATTGACTTAACTTACAGCCACTTAATGTTAGTAAAATGATGTATTTCAACAAAAAGAACAAAGGATTCTTAATGATTTGAGGCTTAATGAAAGTTATCTTGTGCTGCTCATATCATTTAAACTAGGAATTTTGCAACATTTCAGAAAAAGTGAATCATACACTTACAAATATTTTCTAATTACTGCTGCTTTGAATGAGACTCAGCCATTTTCTGTTTCTGTTCCATAGTTTTTTTTTTTTGTTTGCATTTTAAAGTCGTCAGTGGACAGCTATTTTCAGGGCTCTCCAGAGATGTTCATTTGAGTTCAAGTTTGTGCTGTGGCTGGGCCACTCAAGAACACTTACATAGCTGACCCTACTCACTCTTATGTTGTTGTTGCTTTGTGCTTAAGGTCATTGTACTGTTGGATGTTGAACCTTCGGCAAAATCTAAGGTCCATAGCACTCTGGAGCAAGTTTACATTACGGGTATTTCTACCTCAATTGTCTCCCAGTCTCTGCAGCTGAAAAACAATCCCACAACACATGCCACCACCATCCCACTTTGCCACTGGAATGGTATTACGCAGGTGATAAGCAGTCCTGACATGACACTTAAGGCTGAAGCCAAATAGTCTTTGTGTCGTAAGACCAAGAGAATCTTGCTTCTCACAGTTTGAGAGTCTTTTTGGGGCTTTTTTTGAAAACATCACACAGGCGTATAGTAGCTCTGCCATAAAGCATAGATTAGTGAAGTGTTGCAGAATTGGTTATATCTCTAGAGGTTTACTGGAGCTCAATGGCCACCAGATTCTTGGTCATCTCTCCCTTGGTTGCTCTGTTTAGCATGGCAGCCACGTCTAGGAAGAGTTGTGGTTGTCCCAGACTTATTCCATTTAAGAATCGTGGAGGTCATTTGCTCTTGGGAACCTTAAATACTGTAGAAAATATTTTGTAGCTTTCTAAAATGTGTGCCTTGGTACCATTCTGTATTGAAGCTATGCAGACAATTCCTTTGACCTCATTACTTGGTATTTGTTCTGACACACATTTTCAGCCATGGGACCTTATTAGATGTGTGTGTGCCTTTCATAATTAAGTGCAATCAACTGAATTACACACTGGTGGACTCCAAAGAAGATGTAGAAACATTTTATCAATGATCAATATAATGGGATGAACCTGAGAAAAGGTGTCAAAGTGTCAGAACTAGTGTTGGTGTGATATATCAGTTTTTTACTTTTAATACATTTGAAAAATTCCCTAACACCATTCTTGTGGTATTGAGTTTTGTTTGATGAGGGAAAAAAATAATTGTAATCATTAAAGCATAGGGGCTGCAAAATAACAAAATTTGAAAAAAAGTGAAGAGGTCTGAATACTTTCTGAATGTACTGTGCTAGTATGCAATATACTTTTTAAAAAGGTATGCTGTTAAATTGGCTGTTACATTTATTCTAACTTTCCATTACAACTAAGACACAGTATATCTCTTCAGCTTAATGAATAAATTAGTACACTGTACATGATGGAATACTTAAATGTGTCACTTTAATAAATATATTTGCAAAGGTGCTGTTTAACTGTGTTGATTAGTTAACTTCTGTAATTAGAATACTGCCACCTACTGGTCTTTTGTGGTACTATTTAGAACACTGCCTCTGTTGGTCTTATGTGGTATTGCAGTTAAATTAAATATGTTAATGCAGGGGTCTCCAACCTTTTTTCCCCCTGAGAGCTACTTTTACAAAATAAAAATGGCAGAGAGCTACTCATGTTTGCTAACATTTATTCTCATAGCTTATTTCAACCCAAACTGAATAAGCTTGTTTTACCTAAACATTTACAAAATGTTGGTGTCCACAACTCACATTTTGCATTAAATCACAAAAAAATATTTATTTCACCTGCAAGTGCATTTTGTATGTCTGTATGCAATTTCTAGTGTATCTCACACTACTGAGTTAAAACATAAATGCTGTCAAAACAAAACAATGCAATTACAAATACACAAATATTACTTATTCATTTCTCATTTTGTTACATGTCACTGTTTCACTTCACAAGAGTATTCACATGTCCAGTTGCATGTGTGATGTGTTTTTTAGTTAGTGAAATGACTGGCACTGCATGGAGTCAACAATAGAGGTGTATGGTGGAGTGTAGCCACTTAGGTTTACTCTTATGAAGTCATTAAAATGTTCATCTGTCAGTCTTGTTCTGAACTTTGATTTAATGACATTCATGTCAGAAAAGGCAGACGCTCAGAGCTATGTAGACCCAAACAAAGCAGATATTTTCAGAGCTGCTTGGTGAAGATTCTTATCTTATAGTTATCTGGCTCTACTAAGCTCCAGAAATGCTGAGATTGCTGTTGAGACTTTAACTGCACATTATTTTGAAGGTTAACTAATGTATAATATATAAAATCCAAGGTCAGTCTGTCTGTCCGCTTTAACCAAGAGAACTATTTAACGGATTTAGATCAGGTTTTTTTCTACAATTTGCTTGAACATTCCGGTTGATTTTAGGACTCATTTTGCTATGTATCATAGTTCGGCCCGCTGCAGATCCGCGCAAATAAATCAGTACCTCAAGTGAACTATATATTGGGTAAATAATATATCATCATGCCCTGCGGTGGGCTGGCGCCCTGCCTGGGGTTTGTTTCCTGCCTTGTGCCCTGTGTTGGCTCCAGCAGACCCCTGTGACCCTGTAGTTAGGATATAGCAGGTTGGATAATGGATGAATGGTTGGATATATCATTATTTGGAAAACATACAGTCATATGAAAAAAGTTTAGGAACCCCTCTCAGCCTGCATAATAATTTACTCTAATTTCAACATAAAAGATAACAGTGGTATGCCTTTCATTTCCATCTGAGAACTGGGGTGTTTTCCAAACAAAGATTTTTAGTGAAGCAGTATTTAGTTGTATGAAATGAAATCAAATGTGAAAAACTGGCTGTGCAAAATTTTGGGCACCCTTGTTATTTTGCTGATTTGAATGCATGTAACTGCTCAATAGTGATTACTTGCAACACCACATTGGTTGGATTAGCTCGTTATGCCTTGAACTTCATAGACAGGTGTGTCCAATCATGAGAAAAGGTATTTAAGGTGGTCAGTTGCAAGCTGTGCTTCCCTTTGACTCTCCTCTGAAGAGTGACACTATGGGATCCTCAAAGCAACTCAAAAGATTTGAAAACAAAGATTGTTCAGTATCATGGTTTAGGGGAAGGCTACAAAAAGCTATCTCAGAGGTTTAAACTGTCAGTTTCAACTGTAAGGAATGTAATCAGGAAATGGAAGGCCATAGGCACAGTTGCTGTTAAACCCAGGTCTGGTAGGCCAAGACAAATACAGGAGCAGCATATGCGCAGGATTGTGAGAATGGTTACAGACAACCCACAGATCACCTCTGAAGACCTGCAAGAACATCTTGCTGCAGATGGCGTATCTGTACATCGTTTAACAATTCAGTGCAATTTGCACAAAGAACATCTGTATGGCAGGGTGATGAGAAAGAAGTCCTTTCTGCACTCACACCACAAACAGAGTTGCTTGTTGTGTGCAAATGCTCATTTAGATAAGCCAGATTCATTTTGGAACAAAGTGCTTTGGACTGATGAGAAAAAAATTGAGTTATTTGGTCATAACAAAAAGCACTTTGCTAGGCGGAAGAAGAATACCGCATTCCAAGAAAAACACCTGCTACCTACTGTCAAATTTGGTGGAGGTTCCATCATGCTGTGGGGCTGTGTGGCTAGTTCAGGGACTGGGGCCCTTGTTACAGTCGAGGGCCAGATGAATTCAACCCAATATCAACAAATTCTTCAGGATAATGTTCAAGCATCAGTCACAAAGTTGAAGTTACGCAGGGGTTGGATATTCCAACAAGACAATGATCCAAAACACGGTTCGAAATCTAAAAAGGCATTCATGCAGAGGGAGAAGTACAATGTTCTGGAATGGCCGACACAGTCCCCTGACTTGAATATCATCGAAAATCTATGGGATGATTTGAAGCAGGCTGTCCATGCTCGGCAGCCATCAAATTTAACTGAACTGGAGAGATTCTGTATGGAAGAATGGGCAAAAATAACTTCATCCAGAATCCAGACACTCATCAAAGGCTATAGGTAGTGTCTAGAGGTTGTTATATTTGCAAAAGGAGGCTCAACTAAGTATTGATGTCATATCTCTGTTGGGGTGCCCAAATTTATGCACCTGTCTAATTTTGTAATGATGCATATTGCATATGTTCTGTTAATCCAATAAACTTAATGTCACTGCTGAAATACTACTGTTTCCATAAGGCATGTCATATATTAAAAGGAAGTTGCTACGTTGAAAGCTCAGCCAATGATAAACAAAATTCCAAAGAATTAAGAGGGGTTCCCAAACTTTTTCATATGACTGTACATTTCATATGTGTTCAGTGTCTACAACGATCTGTGTAAATGTAGGATGACAGGAAATGCAAGACAAGAAATGTTGAAAATATAACTAGAACAGAAACTTTTTTCATGTTCTACTAATAATTGGTAAAATGCTGACATAAAGTGTATAATGTATAAAGACTGAAGTCCAAATATCAAATAGACACTTTCACAAAAGACACAGATATAACAAAACAAGTGTACGTTTTTCCAAGAATTTAACCAAAGTAAAAGAAATTGGGATAGGGTACCATACACCCACATATATGACTGCTTGGCTGGTGTACAGGTAAGAACTGCTGTCTCCAAGTTGAGAGGTGGCGGGTTTGACTCTGGGTCTTTCATGCATTGTACCGTTTTGAGTAGTGAGCAGATATTATTATTACTATTATAAAATAAAAACATATATTTGATTTATTTCAGTCTATAATAGCTGATGTAAATTTACGGTACTTGTAAAAGTTAGAATTTTGTTTCATTATTCACTTTCATTCTCTAAGTCATGTTCATGGTCCCCCGGATCTGACACTGTTAGTTTTCAAATAAAGACGTGCTATAACAGAGGTGAACTCAGATGAGGATGAGGGTTCTACATCGCAGAAAGAGAACAGAAGCCCTCCCCGCAATAAACGTCCAGTCACACATAAGAACAACGCAGCTGCACCAGGCGCAAAGGTGCAAGATTGCACCGTTTGGAAACAGCAAGAGGTCAGGCATCATCCTGCCAGTGAATCTGTCACACACATGTCCTTCGACGAAACAGCAGGGCTTACAAAGCTTGCCAAGGTATTGTGCAAAGTCCCGTTTGTGATTATGTTTTGTGATGGTCTTTATATAAAAAACATTTACTGTATATGTTACTTATATAAAAGCCAGATCGACTGTTATTTACCTTGATTTATTTACTTATCTTCCCACAGCAAAAAGTCACAAGTAAACTGCAGAGCTTCCTGTGTTTGATGGACACCGGCATGCTGACAAAGTACATGTGCAATGCCACTCCTCATTCAGGGAAAGATTCCAGTCATCACACGGGAGAAAGACTTTCCGAGACTGGTCATAAAGCTTATGGAGCCATATCTGGAAAACGCAGAACCGTAACAGTTGCAAAAAGTGTGACAGGAGCTTCTACCTGCAGCTAAAGTCACTTCAGTACACATGTACTTTGTCAATATTATACTGTATTTATATATGTGGTTAAACAGCTATATTGCGGAAATCCACTTTATGACCTAAGCCAAGTGCTTAACCTGTTTTGATACCTATGAAACCCTGTCTGGCTACAAAATCCATAAGAATAATTTGTCCCTCCTCTCCCTTAATCAATTATCCTGCCAGTCTGCTCTTCCTCTTTCTATACCTCGTGCAGGAGCTTTCCAATATTTGGACATGGACATCTCTGCCTCTCTATAAGATGATACAGCCTCAACTACAGCTATACTTTAAAGAACATTAAAGACCCTCATCATCTCATTGTCTTCCTTTTCCCTGTCTTTTCAGTTTAAACCTTCATTAATAAGGACCATTATATTGCCCCATGTTAATTTTATAAGATTCTTGCTGCCTCTATCTCAAGCTACAAAGTTCTGTCCTGAAATAAAACATATGCCTGCTTTTTTTATGGAACTCCAGAAGGCTCTGTGGAAAACATTACACTTTGATCCATGACAATTTCACCTTCTGATTTTGAATTTTACCATTCGGTCTATACCCACCTTCAAATTTGGAACCACATTAATACTCCATTAAGACCCTATTCTGGGCTAAAAATTAAGCAACCCGTGTCTCCATTCACCCTCTTTCTTTACTCCCTTCTCTGATTTGCAGATTAAAATCTTTGCCCCTCAAAACAGGACCTTGCATTTCTTAAACTTACAAGGCATAGTATCAGGCTAAGAAATTATTGTGTCCACTTCCAAGATGGCATCTCTATATCCCTCTCCTTAGCAACCCAGCATTGAACATATGTTGATGTGAAGCATTAGTTTTACTAAATCACGTTGCAATCTAGATGTAATTTTTGACAATAGCATGTCATTTAAACCACACATTACAAAACTGTCTAAAATAAGTTTTTCCTATTTTGAAACTGTTGGAAAATTAAGGCAATTTCTAAATATACAGGGTACTGAGTAATTAATTCATGTATTTATTTCTAGTAGAATTGACTACTGCAATACAGTGTTCACTGGCTGCTTCAATTGTACTTTATACAGCTTTCAGTTAATTCAAAATGCTGCTGAAAGACTTATTACAAGAACAAAAATGTACAAACACATACCTCCAGTTCTTAAGTCCTTGCACTGGCTCTTGGTCAGGTTTAGGGCAGATTTCAAATTCCTCCTTTTAGGCCAAGGCCCTGCTTACTTATCTGAACTTTTTACTACTTACAAACTGGAATACACATTAAGATTTCAAGATGCCAGCCTGCCTTTGATTACAAGGAAAAATAAAATAACAGTGGAAGGATGAGTTTTTAGTTACATGGCTCAGAATCTGTGGAATGGTCTGCCTTCTACTATAACAATTTTAAATCCTGGCTAAAGACTCACTACTTCTGTTTATTATACACTGAGTAGAGCTGTTGATTAGCTGTGCATACTGCATCTTTGTTTTCAATCATTAGCACTAAAATATTAAGTAATATGATATTTATAAACTGTTACTAACTATTCTGATTCTCTTCTTGGTATCCTCACGTGGCAGTTGTTGCTACTACTCTGCTGCCAAGTTGTTTGCCTGCCAAGGAAAAGTCATCTCACATAATGAAGCACTGGAATAATTGACCATCCCAGCACCGGCTCAGCTGTAGAATGGCCAGTTGTGGGGAGGCAGATTGTTAGCTGAAGTCTCCAGGTTTCTGGCTTGTCTGACTCCTTTACTCCTGTCTGGCTTGTCTGACTCCTTTACTACAATTTGGCATTGGTTCTACAATTTACTGATGGACAGATATTGCTGTTTTTCTTTATGTTACTACTGTTTTTGTTGAATTTGAACAAATCTGTATCTTTATCTGTGATAGTTGTGTATTTAGTGAGTGGTAAAATCTATTCTTATTACATTTTGATTTGAGAGTGGTGGCAGTACTCTGCACCTGCACTTGATGAGGAGCACTGTGCAAGAACAAAGTAGTATGCACTATTTTATTTTATTTCTGCAGTGGCAGTGGTTGATTGGCCATCTAGCTCTGTAAAGAAGATTGCTTGTGTTTTGCTTTGTGTATTGTATTTACCCCATTCTTTGACACCCACGGCATGCCCATCCTACCTGGAAAGGCGGTTTTCCCTGAATTACCTTCCCAAGATTTTTCTTGTCTTCTTAGGGAGTGAAGGGACAAAAACAGGGCCTGTTAAAACCAATTGAGGCATTTTTTGTGCGATTCTGGGCTATACAAGAAATAAGTTGTTGTTAATCTCTGCACTCCTTCAAGGCATGTTTTGGACTTTGGGTACAGCAAATGGCTAATTATGAACGCAAATTAGCCATGTGTCAGTGTTACCAGCAGTAGTTAGTGTTATATATCCATTGGCAGTAAAGGTATCCTAAAATATACATCCAAAGTACGTAGCAGGTATCTTATATCTGCCTTAATGCACCACATGCCTTGTAAACAAAACAGAGTATGCTACCATCCATTTGAGGGTACACTACATATCTAACTTATATGACGTGGACAAATTTGTTGGGACCCCACCACAAAAAAGAAGAACCCACAATTGTCTCTGAAATAATTTAAAACTGACAAAAGTAATTGCCACCCACTATTGTTTATTCCATATTTAACAAATAAAAACTTTGCTTCAGAGTTTTAACTCAAAAGAACATTTAAAACAATAACACAAATGAAAATAGCATGGATAACAATGATGGGACCCTTAACCTAATATTTTGTTGCACAAACTTTAGAGGCAATCATTGCAAACAAGCAACTCCTACAGCTCCCAATAAGACTTCTGAATCTGTCAACAGTGTCAGGCTTGAAGGGTACTTACTCCAGACTGCATGTTTCAGTTCTTACCATAGGAGTTCTATATGATTTATATAATCTATAGGTATTTTAGGTCATTATCCTGTTGTAGAATCCATGACTAGCAAATTTTTTTCTGGGGGGCAAAGAGAGAAAAAAAATTTCCACAGGAAAAGCTTTGTTGTGGAACTCGAATTTCATCTCTGTCATATGAGTGATTAGAACCATATGAGTAAAATAGTTTAAGTTTGATTTATAAAAAAAAAAAAAAAAAAAAAAAACACAATCCCTTGCCCTTTTTAAATTGGGTATCTAATACAGTAATCCCTCGCTATATCGCGCTTCTACTTTCGCGGCTACACTCTATCGCGGATTTTATATGAAAGCATAACTAAATATATAATGCGGAATTTTTGCTGCTTCGCGGGTTCTGCGGACAATTTGTCTTTTTACTTCCTGTACATGCTTCCTCAGTTGGTTTGCCCAGTTGATTTCATACAAGGGACGCTATTGGCGGATGGCTGAGAAGCTAACCAATCAGAGCACGCAGTTAAGTTCTCCTGACTGAGAAGCTAACCAATCAGAGCACGCAGTTGAGCTCCTGCGTGCTGAATGCAGTGTTAACCAGGAAGTCTCGTCTCACTCATTCAGCATCAACGTGTTTCGCTGTGTAAAGAGTTGTGCTCTTTAGTGTTTATCTTTGTGCATAGTCAAGCCCTTCATTATGGCTCCAAAACAATCTGCTACTGCTTCAGGGGCCGTGCCCAAGCGCAAGAAGAAGATGTTAACGATTGCCGAAAAGGTAAACGTTTTGGATTTGTTGAAGGCTACGATTCTTTTTATTTAAAAAGTAGGAAAGGTATATAAGATCTACGGCTGCAGTGTCGTTTTAACCAGGGTGCAAAACGAGTTGTAAGTGGATGTAATAAGGCAGTAGTCTGGATGGAATCTGCTTTAGGGATTTGGATTGAAGACTGCCAGAAGAAGAACAACGGCAGTGCTACACAATCGCCTGAAGTGGCTCCTTTACAAGGGCTGTAACGCTCTTCTTTGTTGTGCAGTAAAATTAAACTCATTGTTATCGGACAAGTCATCGTGTCATTGTTGGTGAGTAACCATAATTAATTTTCTTCTTACAGTGCTTAGTACATGTACGTACGTTTAGTGTCACTGTACACACATTTACTGTATACTATTTTTCTTGCATTGTACGTATTTATTGCTGGTGACCTGTCTATCGTAATGGCTGTAACATATGTGATATCGGAGATGCTCGATATCTTTAAAATAATATTTAGGTTTTACTGTATATAAACAGTGTGTTTATATACATAATTTCAATGAATCTTACCTAATATCTAAGAGAATACAAAGGGATTATGCTGTATAACTCTGCGGGGAATATTTATAAACAGTGCGGGAGAGTTTATAAGGGCTTAAAATATATAAAAATAACCATACAAACATATGGTTTCTACTTTGCGGATTTTCACCTATCGCGGGGGGGTCTGGAACACAACCCCCGCGATCAAGGAGGGATTACTGTATTCACAGCAGGTATCATTATCCTATAAAACTCTTTTTCCTGTATAAAGGCGGAATCCCGTTGTAACAAAGTTCATGGGACCATAAAAATATTTAGTTATAATGGAAATTTAATTATTACGAATATGGGTAAAATATGTATAGTGTGGTGACCAGGGCCGCCAGCAATTCACCATCTCTAACAGCAGCGGCGCAAGGACCACTCAGTAGCTGCTCTGCGGCATCTGGTAAACAGTAAATAAAGGGCAAACGAACTGGTTGTCCTCTGCAGGATCAGGCTTATTGCATAACATACTTGTTGCATGATGTTTAGAATTTTTAACACCAGGCTTACACCTGCTCCTCCTAGCCTTCTCCTAATCTGCCACAGTGGTGATACCAAGCCGCTGGTGTTTTTCTAATCTGAAGATGGGAGCTAAAGCAGGATGATTGCCCATGTATCACAGTTCCTACCTTATGTGCTTGAGTATAGAAGTGACAGCTCCTATTTTGAATGAAGTCTGAATATATTATGTGCCTTCTGTATACAGTAATAAAGTACCTGTAATTTCCTTGGAAACCTGGATTCACCTTCCGGTCTCTCGTACAACTGAGTGACCTCAGCTTGACAACACCTGTATTAATAAACAGCGCTTCTTAAACTGCAAAAAATATTTTATTTGAAAATTAGACATTAGATGTAATTTTTAAAAGTTAAATACAGGTATGAATACAGGTTGAAAATGTCATTTTGTTTTTTTCAGAATAAACTGATGCTGTTTCTCGCTTTTTTCTTCATCGTAATGAAAACGCTACGAAATTTGAACAGTATAATATCCACACATTACACAACTACCCACACAGACACTCGGTGGAGCACTGATTCAGAATTTGGTTATGTGTATGATGTCATGCCTACACCCTCCCCAAACGTCGCTGAGATTACCCAAGACTGAAAATTTCACAACAGACTGTCAATTTCTTACAACATTAGAAAACTCTAGACGAGAACAGGCCATTCAGCCCAACAAAGCTTGCCAGTCCTATCCAATTATTTCTTCCAAAAAAAGTCGAGTTTTAAAAGTCCCTATAGTATTACTGTCTACCACACTACTTGGTAGCTTATTCCAAGTGTCTATCGTTCTTTGTGTAAAGAAAAACTTCCTAATGTTTGTGCGAAATTTACCCTTAACAAGTTTCCAACTGTGTCCCTGTGTTCTTGATGAACTCATTTTAAAATAACAGTCTCGATCCACTGAACTAATTCCCTTCATAATTTTAAACAGTTCAATGATGTCACCTCTTAATCTTCTTTTGCTTAAACTGTATAGGCTAAGCTCTTTTAATCTTTCCTCATTATTCAACTCCTGTAGCCCTGGAATCAGCCTAGTCTCTCTTCTCTGGACCTTTTCTAGCGCTATGTCCCTTTTGTAGCCTGGAGACCAAAACTGCACACAGTACTCAAAATGAGGCCTCACCAGTGCATTATAAAGGTTGAGCATAACCTCCTTGGACTTGTACTCCACACACCACGCTATATAACCTAACATTCTGTTTGCCTTCTTAATAGCTTTTGAACACTGTCGGGAAGTCGATAGCTTAGAGTCCACTATGACTCCTAAATCCTTCTCATAAGATGTACTCTCGATTTTCCGACCACCCATTGTGTATTCAAACCTAACATTTTTACTTTCTATGTGTAATGCTTTACATTTAATGACATTAAATTTCATCTGCCACTAGTCTGCCCAAGCCTGTATGCAATCCAAGTCCTTCTGTAATGATATATAACGGATTCCAAATTATCTGCTAATCCATCTATCTTGGTATCATCTGCAAACTTGACCAGCTTGTTACTTACATTCCTATCTAAATTATTTATATTTATTAAAAATGGCAGCGGCCCTAGCACTGACCCCTGTGGAACACCACTCTTAACATCGGCCAATTCTGAAGAGGTTCCTCGCACCATCACCCTCTGCTTCCAGTGTAAATTCTACACCCATCTAAAAACATCACCCTGAACTCCCACTTCTTTTAATTTGATGCCCATCCTCTCATGTGGCACCTTATCAAATGCTTTCTGAAAGTCAAGATAAATAAAACCATATGCTCCACTTTAATCGCATCCTTTTGGTACCTCCTCATAGAATTCCAGCATGTTAGGAAAACATGACCTCCCTCTTCTGAACCCATGCTGACTGCTCAGAATAACTCCTGTCCTTCCCAGGTGCTTCTCAATCTTATCCTTAATAATTCCTTCCATTAATTTTCCTGTGATGCATGTTAAGCTTACTGGCCTATAGTTGCTTGGATCTGCCCTGTCATCCTTTTAATATAATGTGATGATATTTGCCATTTTCTAGTCCTTCGGAATCTCTCCAGTGCGCATTGACTTCCTAAAAATAGGTGTCAAGAGTTTATATATGTACTCACTAGCTTACTTAAGAACTCAAGGAGAAATATTATCTAGTCCTGGTAATTTGTTTGATTGTTTTGGTCTAACAAGAAAGACAAAGCCTGTTGCATGGTTCCTAAGACTAGGCGAAAATATAGGTGTGGCATTAACTATTTTTTGCATTGCATTATTATATTTGGAGGTCATTCTTAGTCAAAAAAAATAATACTTTATACTGAAATTTATGAAATCCGTTAAACATGAACATTTTTCCGGGCCAACAAAAAGTATTTCTTATTCTGAAAATATTGTTATTTCAGTATTCACTGTAACAGAATTTGACCTGTATTACATAAATAGCTGATCAAGGTAGATTATAACTGATCAAACTATGAACACTAAGTGGTTAAAAAGCTGCACAGTGTCTTTAATAAGCCTATCAGGCAGCCTTCTATTACATGTTCATATCTGCTGTGCCCCTCTATCCCTTCCACCGGGGGGGGGGGGGGGGGGCACTCATTTCCATAGCTGAGACTGTGCTATAGAAATGTGTACCCCTGTAAGCTGCTTGCAAAATGAACACTGTATAGCTAACATTCTTCATGGCCAAAAGATTTAACCACTTTTGGAGAACATGAGACTGATACTTTAACTGGTAATAAGTCTTGTTGAAGAATGTATGTTATGTCAAGGCAGTACAAACAGAATGGAGATTGCTAGAAATTCTGATTAAAGGCCAATTCTCAGACATGTCTTACTGACAAAAGTGCTTTATTACACAGATTTAAAACAATATTCTACATCTTGTTGACATCATCCTTATTCTGTTTATTTCAGTAGCTCAGTGTGAATGTGGCTTCTGAGCAAAGAACAGAATAAAATCATAAGTAAAAATCTCACTCAATGTCTTAACCTTGGATGATTTACTCAGGGTCAGCACAGAAGGCCTAATGCTTGAGCAGTTTGATCTTGAGCCCTGTGTCAAATGCTGGCTTACTTCAATCAAGAATAAAAAAAAGACCAAATTACACTGGACGGCCCTCTGACACTGACATTCTCATGGTAAGTGACACAGACTCAGACTACGTACACTTAATGACAGTACATAGTTAGAAATTTACCCAGCTCATCAAGACAGCCATAAAAGCACAAGGTAAGGATGCATTGCACAGGAGAAGGAAACAAATTAGGTGCACATACATGGAGCTTAGAAAGGTAAGAGATTGAAAGATTAATATTTTAAATATTTGATTATTTGGCCTCTAAATCAAAGCTATTGGCTTCTTATTTCTTCTTTCAGAAGCCACTGGCTCCTTGAGGTGAATCTTTATCTGGAGCACTGCTATGTAACCGCTTGTCTTCACATACTGTTACACAGCATTATACAGAAAGCTTAAATCAGATTCAGAGCAAACTTTTGACTTTACTAAGAACGACATGCTTGATGGAGGACTCAAGGTTATGATTAATTTGTAAATACTGCTTAGTATAACTCTGAAGCGTTGTGCGTGCAGGTTTACAGCTGAAATGTGATAGATTCAATTACCATTCCCTGGAGGCTGTTTGCTGAAATTATTTCAAGGACTGGCAAGAAAAATAATTTTGAAAGTAAAGGTTTGGCTGAGTACATAGTTATACGTATATAGATAAAAATTGTTTACTTGTTACTTCAGATTGACATAAAGTGTTTTGTGGTATACAGGTGCTGGTCATATAATTAGAATATCATGACAAAATTGATTTATTTCAGTAATTCCATTCAAAAAGTGAAACTTGTATATTAGATTCATTCATTACACACAGACTGATGTATTTCAAATGTTTATTTCTTTTAATTTTGATGATTATAACTGACAACTAATGAAAGTCCCAAATTCAGTATCTCGGAAAATTAGAATATCAATTAACACCACTGCAAAAAAAGGATTTTTAGAAATGTTGGCCAACTGAAAGGTATGAACATGAAAAGTATGAAGATGTACAGCATTCAATATTTGGTTGGGGCTCCTTTGGCCTGGATTACTGCAGCAATGCGGCGTGGCATGGAGTCGATCAGTCTGTGGCACTGCTCAGGTGTTATGAGAACCCATGTTGCTCTGATAGTGGCCTTCAGCTCTTCTGAATTGTTGGGTCTGGCGTATTGCATCTTCCTCTTCACAATACCCCATAGATTTTCTATGGGGTTAAGGTCAGGTGAGTTTGCTGGCCAATCAAGAACAGGGATACCATGGTCCTTAAACCAGGTACTGGTAGCTTTGGCATTGTATGCAGGTGCCACGTCCTGTTGGAAAATGAAATCTGCATCTCCATAAAGTTCGTCAGCAGCAGGAAGCATGAAGTGCTCTAAAACTTCCTGATAGACGGCTGCGTTGACCTTGGACCTCAGAAAACACAATGGACCAACACCAGCAGATGACATGGCACCCCAAACCATCACTGACTGTGGAAACTTTACACTGGACCTCAAGAACGTGGATTCTGTGCCTCTCCTCTCTTCCTCCAGACTCTGGGACCTTGATTTCCAAAGGAAATGCAAAATTTACTTTCATCAGAGAACATAACTTTGGACCACTCACCAGTAGTTTTGTGTTTAGCCCAGGCGAGACGCTTCTGACGCTGTCTCTTATTCAAGAGTGGCTTGACACAAGGAATGCGACAGCTGAAACCCATGTCTTGCATACGTCTGTGCGTGGTGGTTCTTGAAGCACTGACTCCAGCTGCAGTCCACTCTTTGTAAATCTCCCCCACAGTTTTGAATGGGTTTTGTTTCACAATCCTCTCCAGGGTGCGGTTATCCCTATTGCTTGTACACTTTTTTCTACCACATCTTGTCCTTCCCTTCGCCTCTCTATTAATGTGCTTGGACATAGAGCTCGGTGAATAGCCAGCCTCTTTAACAATGACCTTTTGTGTCTTGCCCTCCTTGTGCAAGGTGTCAATGGTCGTCTTTTGGACAACTGTCAAGTCAGCAGTCTTCCCCATGATTGTGTAGCCTACAGAACTACACTGAGAGACCATTTAAAGGCTTTTGCAGGTGTTTTGAGTTAATTAGCTGATTAGAGTGTGGCACCAGGTGTCTTCAATATTGAACCTTTTCACAATATTCTAATTTTCCGAGATAATGAATTTGGAACTTTCATTAGTTGTCAGTTATAATCATCAAAATTAAAGGAAATAAACATTTGAAATACATCAGTCTGTGTTTAATGAATGAATCTAATATACAAGTTTCACTTTTTGAAATGGAATTACTGAAATAAATCAACTTTGTGATGATATTCTAATTTTATAACCAGCACCTGTATGTATATTTTTTTTCTAAAAAACTAGAGGAAGATGAAAAATGTGCAAAACAGGTACATACTTAAACCAAAACAATTAAGACTGTTACTGCAGGAAAATGGTTCTTGACAAAACAGTAATGAGTAGGGCTTGAATACTTATGCAAACATTAACTTTTGAGCTCCTCCTCTTCAGTTAAATATCTACAGAATTATATGCACAAATCTTTTGTCATGCAGAAAATTATGATGACTTTCAAGGAGACTGAATACTTTTACAAGTCACTGTAAATACTCAATACTGTTCAACCATTTGCAGGTCCTTTAAAATAATAAAGGTAATAGCTGTTGTCACGCACGTGCGAGTAGGGGGCCGTGTAAGGACCTAAACGGTAGCATGAAAGCACATGCCAGAGGAGATTGGCGGAGTACTAACCTCTCTCTCTTTTATTCTGCAGAAAGAAAGACGCACCACCGCCATGATCCTGCTATGATTTCCTGAACACGCATCACCACTTCCGCCCTCCCTTTGTCGAGTCCTGATGACGTCATCAATCCCAGAATCCATCTCAGTTCCTTCCCAGCAAGCATCACTCTTCATTTCCGGTCCCTCATCATAAATCTTCCCCCATTCCGCCATTCTGGCAGTCTCTGTTAGATCTACAATTCATGTATCAATCTACTTTGGCTCATTTTTTGCAGTATACGGGGCCAGAAAAACCCCAAACCTTTATAGGTGTTGTGTCTCTTTATTACATTGTTTATTTTTGGGTATGCAATTTAGGTGCAATTTAACCAAAAACCCCCAGAGCACTAGAGGTTAAATGCCACAAACATAAAACAAGGTGTGATGAAAAGTATGGCAAGTCAGATGGTTCGACTCAAGCCCAAAAATGGAAAGAATATGGCCGGTGCGGTGTGACATTCACAAGGACAGTAATCCCCCTTAAAGACAAAAAGCTTGATCAGCATTTCTCGTATCCAACATTAGTAGCTGATCAGAAGACAATAAACGGTCTTTCAAGGACCATTTAACAGCTGCTCATTTCAGTGTGTCAGTCTGCTGCTCATCCTCTTCATCCTTAAGGGAGATTGCTGATCTCACGAGCCTTCAAACCACATCTGCCACTTTCTTTCCTTCGTCAGTTCCGAGTTGGACCGTTCGACATGCTGTGCTATTCATTGCACCTCTTTTTAAGATCCCTCTGTGTGCACGGCTCACTCTTATAGAGCATAACCAGCCCCTGTGGAGACTCACTTGCTTGTTCTCTCACAGGTCAAGTCACTACACAAAGTTAAAAGTTTAATTAAAAAATATGAAAATGACAAAGGAGTGAACATTATTGCAATTAACTCTGATTGGTCCCAATCTACGATAAGGACAATTTTCAAAAACAAGCAGATTTACTTAAATATGTGTGATATATTGTACCTTATGCTGTACAGTGTTTTTTGACCTCTCTTCTATAACTATCAAGATACCAGTATTTATAATATACTCATTGTGGTCAGGTAATGTAACCATCACATAAAAATACTGGAAGTTGTTTTTTTTTTTAATGTATGGAAGGGTAGAAGGCTGGAGTACTGATCAAGTTGTGGTAGCAGTCTTAACAGTATGCATATGTGAAAGTTGTGCCTGTGGCTGCTACAGTTCTATGATGTCACAATGGTGCTGGGAACAAAAATGCTTGCCTAAGCCACTGGCCATACGACGAATTTCTAAGAAAATATTCAGTGAGCCATGTCAATGGCAAATTTAGCTTATTCGCTGAGAAATACAATGCTTTGGTGAATTTCGCCCATCAACACTAATCATCCCTGGTAAAAGCCACAGCTGTAATATGTCAAGACAGATGAACAAAGCCACACTATCCCCAGCAAGTTTCTCTAGATTCTCCAAAGGAACTCTTAAGTCGTGTCAGTGAAGAGTGGAGAGATATAGTCTGTCCCCCAGTATTCTCTATGTGAAAAGTGCCAAAATACCCTCTGTGGGAGGAGCAAGGGGCCATTCTAACTAACTACATGCTTGTTCTCCCTCCACTGGCTTGTCTTAATCCAGAAAATCAACAATTCTACTCCAAGGTTTCTTGAGCTTCCTATGGTATTACTGAGATTTAACTGAGCAACCCCGCAAAGGAAACTCAATTTGGCTGCTTGAATTCATGATCTCATTCTTTTTTTCACTTCCCAAAACTTGTGATCATAAGTGAGGATGGCGATGACTCGTAATTCAAAACATTACATCCAGGTATGTAGTTAGCTCCAGCTTCACCACCACAGTCAAATACAACTTCTGTAAAACTACCAATGCTGCTACTACAAGGATTGTTCTCACAACCACCTCTACTCTCAAGACCCTGAAGTACAACACCACTCTGATTTGAGACAGATGCTTACTCCTAACCAACAAAGAACAAGCTGCTCTTTTCTAAGCGAAGACCATGACCTCAGATTTTGAGGTACAAATTTTTAGTGGATATCTGCTGCCCTAGATGCTCTATTCTGCCAAATTTCAGATTTGTAACTAAATATATATACACACACACATACAGTATATATGCAATGTTTCATATTGAAGACCCATGAAATGTACATTGTATGTGTTACCTTTGAAAAGTTAATGGATTACATGTTGTCAAAGACAGCTGAAGTAATAAACCATTTAAAGATTACCTTACAGAAAGTACTAAAAACAAGACAGACTCAGCGACCATTTTATTAGTTAGATCTCCCTATTATTACTAATAGCCTGCTTCATTTCTGTAGCCAATTTAGTGACTGCAATTCAATATATCGTACATAACATGCCAACATGCTCGAGAAATATAGTTGTTTTTTTGACTAAACAAAAGAATGGCTAGCACACATGACATAGGCTACTCTGACAGTGGAATGACTGCTAGTGCCAAACATGCTGGTTCCAAAGAAAATCTTGATGCCCATTAACATCCTGAGAATGAAGAAACAAAGAAAGAAAACATCAAGTGAACTGCATCTATTTTGGTGAAAACACTTTGCTAATGAACAAAGTCAGAGGAGAACAGTCACAGTCATTTAAGCCAACAAAAAGGCTACAAATACTCCAAAAAATGTATTAACAACATCTCTACAAGCACAGATTACAGCAGCAGAAGACTATACCAGGTTGAACTCTTATCAGCTAAGAACATGCAGATGACTGAAAATATGGAACTTGATCTGACGTATTTCAATTTCTACTGTGGCAAACAGATGACAATTTTAGAATTTGGTGCATGAATCCAAGCACCACAAACTCCATGTATTATCAACATATGCTGGAGGCAGTAGTGTAGTAGTAATATTGCCACAAATACAGACTACAGTGAAATTCCTACTAAAATGCAAAATTTTATTTTACTTTAAAAAGGAATAAACTCACTTTGTAATCCAACCAGTATATTTTACATTGGATTTAAAGTTGTAACGTTTGGAGGTGGGGGTGGGGTTTGGGGATTTGGCAGGTCATTATTGATAAATATGTTGAGTTTTGAGATTAAGGTTAAACTCTCTCTAAGGTTAAACTCACCAAACACTCCAGTTGTCCAAGCTTAGTACTAAACAGTGAGGGTCTGAATGTAGTTTTTCAAAATGTCTTACAGCATGTTGATTTTCAGAATCTCTTCCACAACCCTTTGAAAAAATAAAATTACAAATTTATAATATTTTAATATAATTGTTTGAAAATTACATTTTCTTTTTCATTGCTGCTAAAATATGATTTAAAACACAGTTGACCCATATGCAGTATATGAGATACACACCTGACAAAAATGTGTAAAACATTCTGCAGAAACTAAGTGAAAAATGTAAGAACTGCACCAATTTGCAAGTTTTCTCCATTTTATACAAATTCCATAAAAGAATTTTACATGAACATTAGGCATATAGTGAAAAAGTTTAATTATTCATGTATTGTTGCTGATCAGTTTAATTCAAGACTTTGGAACGTAAACCAATTTTTGTAGAAAGAGAAGATATAAAGCTGAAAGCAACACTGACCTGAACTAAATGCAAATAGTTTGTGAAAACCTGGTTATATATGATTAATTTCCGCTATCAATTTGTTTTTAAATGGATATACTATATGATGTTATTTTAATGTAAAATACTTACAGTTTTTTCTTTTATATAATACTAGCTATCCCCTGCGGCTCTGCCCACTTTGTAGTGAAACAGGATAAACTTTAAAAATCAATAAACAAACAGGTATCACTAGGTAAGCAGAGGCAAGGTATGCTCCAAACTGTGGCCAGAGGAAGACCGACGCAAACAAGGGCCTGCCCGGCTCCCCACTCCTGACGTCACACTTTCCCCTCTCCTTGGCCCGCAGCCTCCATCTCAGATTAACGTGAATAAGTCGATCCTGCAAGCGGACTATGATACTTAGCACGATAAGTGAAATCGCAAAACCAACCAGAATGTTCAAGCAAATTATAGAAAAAAAAAAGATCTAAATCCATTAAGTAGATCTCTCATGAAAAGAGGAAAAACATACAGGCAGACAGATTTTGGATTTTATATATGTATATAGAGATTACATTAAATCTGTATTTCAAACAAGTGCAAAATTCTGCAAAATAGCAATACAATATATTTTAACTATGTTCACATTACCAGGCTGAAGTTACTCAAATTGGATTTTTTTTTTTTTGCTTAATGTGACACAAATCTAATGTTTTCCAGGCTGTGTGGACACAGAATCCCGATCTTTTCAAATTTGATTTAAGTCACTTTCATATATGGTCCTAGACAGAATACGTACCCGATTCACCAAGCGACATAAATGAAAACAGTCATATCAGAATTCATGTTTTTTTTTGTCTATATGCCTATAATTGCCTCTATCAAGGAGTGCTACAGCTGTGACAACTGTCTCCTTGTGTACAAACATATCAATGTTCAATGAGGACAGATGCATTCACGTTACTGTTAGGTAAAGGTTACTGTATGGTAGGCAAATATGATCTGAGCAAAAAATCAGAATTGAGTAATCAGGGTTGTAGTGTGAACATAGTGTTAAATTGGCTGATTTAAAACTATTGTTTAAAATGACTAACTGCATTTTTTTTTGTTGCTTACAGAATAAAAGGCATTTTCTCTGTAAATGTGTGTGTGTAAATGTTATAAAACCAGATCCAAGAATTGTTTGCTTTTGACAATCAACATCTGACACAAGAATTGCATATCCTCGATTGGGGTTAACTAATTTTGTATAGGAGACAGCAACTTATTAGGCTCTGTTTTATAAATATTTTTGGAGGAGCTTTGATTTGGAAAAATATTTCAATAAGCTGTCTGATATAATCAGGTACACTGACGATACTTTAATATACAGTGGCAAAAATGTTTTGCCCTGGAAACAGCAAAATAAAATGTAGTATTTATAAAATAAGTTATTAAGTAGTAAAACATTTTGATAAAAGAGTTTGAAGAACATATAAGAAGCATATAAATTATTAAACAGCAAAACATTTCCATAAGAGAATTTGAATGATATACAGTAATCCCTCCTCCATCGCGGGGGTTGCGTTCCAGACCCCCCCGCGATAGGTGAAAATCCGCGAAGTAGAAACCATATGTTTGTATGGTTATTTTTATATATTTTAAGCCCTTATAAACTCTCCCACACTGTTAACATTATTAGAGCCCTCTAGACATGAAATAACACCCTTTAGTCAAAAGTTTAAACTGTGCTCCATGACAAGACAGAGATGACAGTTCTTTCTCACAATTAAAAGAATGCAAATATATCTTTTCTTCAAATGAGTCTCTGCATCAGGAGCAGAGAATTTAAGAGAGAGAGCGCGCGCTCGCAAAGAAAAGCAAACAATCAAAAAATCAATACGTGTGCTTTTAAGTAAAGCGGCATTTTTCAGAGGAGAGTCAGTATCTTCTAAGCAAACAGCCTCTGTTGAAACAGCCCCTCTGC
>JANRMT010028174.1:174890940-174909250 GCA_026402145.1 Polypterus bichir lapradei | reverse complement strand
TCAGAGAGAGAGCGCGAGATTAAAGCAAACAATCAAAAAATCAATACGTGTGCTTTTAAATATGCCGAGCACCGCAATAAAGCGGCATTTTTTAGAGGAGCGTCAGTATCTTTTAAGCAAACAGCTTCTGTGCAAACAGCACCTCTGCTCACACTCCCTCCGTCAGGCGCAGAGAATGTCAGAGAGGGTGAGATAGAGGCAGAGACAAGCAAACAAACACCGCGCGGGATGCATACCTTATAGCATTGAGGAGTTTTAGTTAATATGTAATACATGCTCTGATTGGGTAGCTTCTAAGCCATCTGCCAATAGCGTCCCTTGTATGAAATCAACTGGGCAAACAAACTGAGGAAGCATGTACCATAAATTAAAAGACCCATTGTCCGCAGAAATCCGCGAACCAGCGAAAAATCCGTGATATATATTTAGATATGCTTACATTTAAAATCCGCGATAGAGTGAAGCCGCGAAAGTCGAAGCGCGATATAGCGAGGGATTACTGTATAAGAAGTGTATAAATTATTAAACAGTAAAACATTAACATTTAAGAAGTAAAGATACATTGAGTACTACTGCAGTGGTTTCGGGTAAACTACCTGCTTGACAACCTTGCACTACGTGCCTGTGATTTAAGACAAAAATGATTCTGAGAAATGTGGACACTGCCCTTCCGTGCTTAACGGACAGAAGGTCCAAACAATTCCCAAGTCCAATACTTCACATGAAAAGGTCGGTACATCTTCTTAGATGTAAACCCTCCATCTTCTTAAAAGAATTCATCACAAAAGCAACATTGAACATTGCGGGGTTTTAGTGACTCGAACTCACCTTAAGGGAGAGTAAGTAGCCTTGCACTACAATTTACCAAGAGAGTCACGCTTCAATGGCACCGATTACACTCATTCGCAAAGATTTCCACTGTCCAAGGAGCCGACGGGGCACTTGAAGTGCCACAAACAGTGCAAGAAGAGAAGAAGCTGCCTGAAACTGCGAAGCTGTTGACCCGGCAGAGCAGCCCGACATTCTGCACCTCCCAGCGTCCACTTTGTTGTCAGGACCCCTCGCCGCTGAAGGTGGTCTCGTCTTCACATTGTTTACAGCTCGGCACAGTTAAAAAGTAGAAAGATGCAAAGCTGTTTTCTTCATCTCTTCTACTATCAAGTACTGCCAATTAAAAAAAGTTACAATGCGGCAGTTTCCGCGACAGTCACTTGGACGAATAAATAAAACTTCTCTGTCAGAACGTGCCTGGCGGCGGAGAGCTCAGCACTGCAGTCCAGAGAGGAGGGCTGGGAGAGGGCGACGCAGTGCACACTTCTATGGGATAGATTGGTGTGTTTGTGTTTACTTCTTTTCAATATCAGTAAAATAACTCTCATACAAATAATAACAATTCGTAAAGACGATATAAAAATGGCGTCCACAAACGAAGTGATTAGTTCTTATATTATAATATGTTCTGTGGTCATACACAATTTCCGTTTCACTTGATCATACACAATTTCCGTTTCAAACGCGGAAAGAATTTTATATATATATATATATATATATATATATATATATAAAATCTACTAAAATTATAATACAGAACAAAAGATTACATGGTAGAAAACATATCAAAGAAATGTGTATTATTTTAAGCTTTTTGTGCATTGGGGATAGTTACACAACATAACAAAACTATTCTTGAACAGGCTTAATCAAAAAAATAGTATTTGTCCTCTGGCTTTTTTGTGTGTTGGGATATTTTATATTCTTCCCCCCCGAAAAAACAATTCAATTCCCATGAAGGCTGAAGGAAGGAAAGCCGGTTGTGACCGTGGAGTTGATCAAGGGCGCAGTATCACCAACCCATTAAAGTCCTCTCAGCCACCTGCATCAGTACCTGTCAATCTTGCAGAGACAGCCAGCAGCAACAGCAAGCAGCTGTGCAGACAAAGCAACTCTATGCACTTTAACACCAACACACAGAGAAGTAAACATGGGCACAGGCGATACGTATCTTTTACAGCCCAATGAGTCACTTTCATAAGGGCTGGGGAGGGTGCCGTTTGGTGGGCACAATTAAACCTGGTGTTCAACCTCGTGGTGCAGAAGTTCCTCTGAACTTACCCAGGGTTGGGTAAGCTTCTGAGCAATGCACGGTGGGTCTGCAGCTATTTTCACTGCTCCCCTACTGCCAGCATGTTGCTTGCAAAATGCAAGAACAGCACCACCTGCAACCCTACCCTCTGAAACAGGTTTGTTTCAGATGCAACAATGCAGTGGAATTCCTCCTTGTACACACTGCAGCAAACTGTGGGAACAGCACAGGGCAGTGAACCACTGCATGATGGAGCAGGGGCCACCGCCACTGGATATTTTACTGGGGATCAGTGGCAGTAGATGTGGCAGCTCTGCAAGGTGCTGGCTCCTTTCAAGCAGACTAATAAATATGTCACGAGAACGCTGGCTGGAATGATGTGCTCCCACTAGTGATCCTGCTGGAGAGGACATTTGGTGACCTGGTTGAGGTGGGAGAGGGTGCCAAGGAGGAGGATAAAAACATGTCCATTAGGCAGCCCAGCAGGGCAGGGGCACACCAGAAGGAAAAGGAGGATAAGCAGGCGCAGAGGGCAGTGCCTATTGTCAGGGGGTGGGGGTACACTGAACAGCAGGAGGAGGAGGAGGAGGTAGACGATAGTCAGGAAGTGGTGGGCAGAGGTCACCTCTACAACATGGCTGTTCATCTGCTGCAATGCTTTAGAAGGGAACCCTGGATTAAAGGTATAAAACAGAGGGATGATTACTGGATGGCCACCCTACTAGAACCCCGGTACAAAGCCAAGATGGGGGAGTTTATGGAGCCCAGCCAGCAGGAAAGGAGGATGCGCCACATCCACTATGTCCTTACCAGCAAACTGCTTGAGGCGTACCCCCACCACCTTTCCACATTTCCATCATAAAGCTGTCAGTAGCAGCAACAACAGCAGTAGCAGCCATGGTGGTGGCAATCTGATGGTGTGTGGAGAGACAGTCATTGCCAGCAGCTGGATAGTTAAGTGACTACATGGGGTGCATCGATGCAAATGATTATATGCACATTGATGACCCCATTAAGTTCTGGGTGATGAGGCTGGATTTAAGCTATGAGCTTGCTCAGTATGTGTTGGAAGTGCTGTGTTGTCCGGCTTCAAACTTATTGTCTGAGAGGGCTTTCATTGCTGCAGGAGTGGTGGTCACAGACAAGATTACCAGGTTGTCCACAAATTCTGGGGCCAGAATGACCTTTATAATGATAAACAAGTCCTTAATCAGCAGTGATTTCCAGCCCTCTTTTGCTGATTCCAGGGACTAGATGGGTTCCTTGTCTATTGCTATCTATCATTCTCCTTCTGTTTTGTTGTAAATCTTATGTACACCTGGCTTGTGGGGTCCAAGTCTCTGTGAATTCATGCTACCTGCTCCTGTTGCCAGTGTCTACAAGATTACACTTGTAGACAGTATGAGATTACACACATACTGTATTGCAATACATCATATCCATGTTATTTTAATAAGACAAAAAAAAGGCAAACCACTATGGGATTCTGCTAAATTAAAATAAGATTGGCCGCACACTTCTCCAAGTACCCCATTCATTTTCCTCCAACGCACTTTCTCAAGGTGTGGATTCACCTTGGAAAGTTGCTGCCAAACACCATTATTGAAACTGAATGTAGATGCCCAGTAGTGAATTGCCATATTTTTTCTACAGACCACTACACAATAATAACTAAAAAAGGTACGATTATGATTATATTCTTTCAGTATATGGAAGCTTATTTCATATTTCGCAAAGACCGCCTGTTGGTGCTACATTGATAAAGAACTCGTGTGATTCAGTGAGAGTCAATATTTAGCAGGAATATAGTATGCAATGAAGTGACAAGAACAAAACAGATGTTATAGGTATGCATCTGTCCATCTTCCTAACCTGCATATTCAGGACTGGGTCACGGTACAGCTAGAGCCTATGCCAGCAAGCATTGAATGCAGGAAGGAACAATCCCTGAACAGGATGCTAGTTAACAACAACAGGGTGAACACTCACTCCCACACACAGGCCTATTTAGCAATACCAGTTCACCTAAGTTTATTATGGATGTTTTAGCATAGGCAGAGTGCTAGTGCAGAGCTGTCTCTGCTGCATCACAAAGACAGGCTTTACATGGAGTCTACAAATTCTCCCAGAATATTTATGGATTGGTTGGTATTAATGAGTCTCAGTGAGTTTTCACTCAAAAAAACATTCCCCTTGCTTTTATTGCAATATCCTCAGCAAAATCAAAACATAATGTATTAAAAATTCAATAATATGTTTGTTGCACTTCAGTCTGATCTCTCTCACACTCCACCCTTTTTTTACAATAATTCCACCTATAGCAAAGAAGTACTCAAGAAACCTTTCCTCAAGAAAACAGTTCCAAGAATCTGTAGTAAAATGTATTATTTCCAGTTTACTTTTGTTGTTGCAAGCATGCCTCAGAAATATGAAAGCTACATTTTCTTAAATTAAAACCTTTGCTACTTCAAAGTGGATATATTCGTTAAGTTTTAAGGATTTTCATAACATTTGGACTCAATATCTCTATTATAAAACTCAGTGTGCCAGTTACTTCTGAAAATTTATAAAATATACTTCACATTTGAATACAGTTTTTTAAAAGGGAGTTGGTATTGTCATATATTGGAGCTTCACTTTCCGTCAGTACAAAATAAATATCTTGTGTAGCTGAGTGAAATTGATTTTTGATCATTTAAGAACAAAGGGAGGACTGACCTCTTTCATCAGCAGTGTTCAACAAAGTTATTAATACTTTTTATAGTTACAGCAACACCTTTCTGTGAGCTGCCTGTGGAAATAACACATAAAGTCACTCCCAACCAGAATTTTGTATAAGCCGAAGCAGTTAAAGTCTTTGAGTACTTCATGATTGGTACAACTGAATAGTATAGATATTTGTATTGTGAATTTGATACTTAGAGGGCAAGTGTCAATAGTACTAACTTAGTGACAAGACAAATAACTCATCGTTAATTTCTTATAAAGGATACAGTGTTCCTCAAAGTGTTGAAGAGAGACATCAAGGCTCACACCTTTAACTGCAGGTTAAAGCACACAATCTATTTTAAGATCCCTAATTGTGGACTGTAGTGAGTAATGCTGCAGTTTGTGTGTGAAAAATGATATGCAATGAAGTGGTTGCTCTTAAAACACTGTGAAAGGGATCAAGTAGTTCTTTTTCCCCCCAACTTTTTTTCCCTTTAGAAGAGATTTTTCTGTTTTTCAACTATCCAGCGAAGGACAGTGCAAATATCTGTAGGGTCTTCTCAAATCTGCATCACTTGTATAAACTTAAGCTACAGGCAGCAAGTTAATAATTATCAAGCTTTGTATGTTCTGCTATCATCCAGATCTGCACCCGAGAAGGCTCTACCAGGGCCATCTCCTTAGGCTTTGGTGTGCACCATGGCAGCCCTCCTGCTCAACTTGGCTTAGCCCTCGCAGCCTCCAGTCCCGACAAAGGCCAGTTATGGGCCCAACACTACTGTGCCACCCATTTTGAAGGCTGGTTGATTTGGCAGGTGAGTAGTTACACACTCATTAGGGGTTCCAACTTTCATGGCTGCAGTCCTGCTGCCCGTAGCAAGATGATGAAGATGATGAAGATCTGATGAGGGTCGGCATCAGGCGTCTTAACCTGGTATTCAGTTCATCCTGCAGCACCAGTTCTACTTACCAAAACTGACCCACTACGCACATGGCATTCCATGCCAGCAAGCCGGGCTTCTTACCCATTTAAAGTTTAAGAATAGGAGGGGGGGTGACATAAGCGGTCCTGGTGAAGCTGGCAGAACAGCAAATTAATAATTAACCAGCTTTGTGTCTGTTAAAAGTAACTAAGTGAGTGGATTTGCCAGTACAGAAGAAAGTAAAAGATTACTAGTTGTTAACTGGGCTAGAACTATTGCAAGCCTGCGAACACATATGCTAGAAGCAGGGCAAAAAAAGGTGACTTTTAAACAGTTATAGTATTTATAGTTGCATTGGGTTAAAAAGGAAGCGTTAAAGAGAGTTTCTTATAGAAACAGACAAGCCTAAGGGAAAGTCTAGCAAGAAACAAAAAACAATGTTAGCAGGCAGCTTAAAGTAAGACAGCAGCAAAAAACAGTAAGCATTTAGTAGTGAAAGCAACTTGAACAGTCAACGCAGAAGCTTACAGAGGCCCAGTATGTATTAAACATTTCCTTTAGTTTGGTAAATTCACAATTAAATTATATTTGACGTTAAAAGGGCTTAGTTGTCAGCCAAACAAATTGTATTTATGAAGCCAGTACGATGCAATTCCTGCATGATACTGGACTTTTTGGAAGCTGGCATCAGCGAAGTCTGGTTTCCAGAATCTTACCTAAGACAGCTGATCAAGAACACAAGCCTAAAGTCACTGAACTCAAGGCAGGGGTGGCCAGCCTGTATTGCAGTAAAGAATTGGCAGCTCTTGCCCATATGTACTTTAGGGAAATAGCGTTCACCCACTAAGTGTCGCAGGAGAAGACTCCAAATCAGAGTGGTAACAATAGGTGGGTGATGGTCAGAAGTAAGCACAAGGGAAGAGATGAACACTGTCCAGAGGAATCTTTTCTTCCCAAAGAACCATAGACACATGGAATACATAATGTAGTGTGGTGTATAGCAGAGCTTTAGGGACCTTCAATTCTTGACTTACTTTGGACAACCTACATGAAGAGCATGAATGAGGTTGTTGGGCTGAAATGACTTTTTTTGTCACAATTAACAAAATATTCTATTTCTTTCTATCTGGGTTTCATTTTGATCACAGTCTTAACGTGTTGTCAGTGACAGTCTCCCATTCAAGAAATATAATAAACATTCAATTGTTGTTTTAAAGCATAGCAGTTTTATAATACTGGCAAAACTACTCTAGGATATATGATTCAAAAAATGTGTTTGGCTGCCAGATACTATTCATATCTTACACACTCTGTACTGAAATATCAAAAAGCAGAACAATGACCATTGCTACACTAAAAAAAGAGGGACAGAAAGGCAAGAGTACAGTTCCTAATCATTCTTATTCCCACCTTTTCCTCTATAAAAGACATACTGGGCAGCAAAGAACATAACTGTAAAATCTAAGATCTATAAACATAACTGTAAAATCTAAGATCTATATCATCTCTGTGAGTTGAAAAAGAAGAACTGTGCCTGTTGTATTCAGATGAACAGCTAGGATGACCAGATTGTTTTTTTTTTCATATTTAAGACAGCATTTACCATGAAGTAACCTTTTAAGAAACAATCCAGAGTAATGCCTTCTAATTCTTAAATGAAGGAGTCTTATTTTTTTCAGAACAGTCTGAATCAAATATTGCATTTCAAAATGAAGCGTTAATAACTATAAACTCAAATAAAGTAGATATTTACCCGATGACCACATCGGAGACAAATCCAAATTCCACTGCTTTCAGAACATTCTTTTACATCTTTTGTATTTTTATTCACACTTTCTTCACAATCCTGGCAAGTAAGGAACTGGCCATCTTGTAGTTTCTTTTTAAGTAGATTCTGATCAGTAGACTTGTGGCAGTGTTTACAGGGAGAACCTGAAAAAGCAAATAAACTTAAGTGATCTAAAATCATGTCATGGTCAACACTTAGGATGACTGTGATAATTTTGTTTTTTAACAGATCCACTGTAATAACATAATGTGAGTGGAAAAAAGAAACACATTAGTGGCAGAGTCTTGGCAGGAGTTCCCAAGAGACTTTCAAAATAGAAAAAATAAATATGGATAGAGGAACCTGTTCTATTGTTGAGCCCAAGATACAATGTGGATTTCGTCCTGGCCATGGAACAATATACCGACTCTTCTCCCTGGCACGGTTGCTGGAGGGTGCTTAAAGAATATAATAACCCAATCTATATGTGTTTTGTCCAAAAAAAATCATATGACGGTGAACCTTGGCATGTGTTGTGGGTAGTGCTACAGGAATATGGGGTAACAGAGCTGATCATGAACGCTATTTGTTACCTATATGAATGCAGTGAGAGTTGTGAATAAAGTTGTGATTACATACCGTCAAGCTGAATTCGTTTATTGTAGGTGTCAGGCTTTGTCAAGGTTGTGCCATGTCGCCAATCCTGTGTTTATCGTGGACAGGATATCAAGGGGGATCTGAGGATGTGATGATGTTGAGTTGAGGAGGCTAGGGATAACATTGTTGCTTTATGCAGATGATATTGTCCCCTTTGCCACATTTAAATGTGGCCTTCAGCATAAACTGAAGCAATCTGCTGCTAGTGTGAAGCGGCTGAAATGAGGATCAGCACCTCCATGTCTGCAGTCAAAGTTCTCTCACAGAAAAGAGTGCAGTATTTTTTTCAGGTGAGAGGTGAATAAACTGCCCTTAGTGGAGGAGTTTTAGAATCTTGTTAACAAGGTCCGGTCAGGTCAGGCTGGGGAGCATGCACTGGTACAGCGCAATGCCACACCCACCACACAACAAAACAGCTCGGGATCCTAGTTGGCAACCCCCCAGGCAGACACACAGTCCAGTCCCACCCTCCGGAAATGACCATCTGTCTTCCGCAGCCAGGTGTTATGTGGGCATCCCCTTGGCCTGGTCTAGTCACTCGGCTCCTCAACAATGAGGATCCTGGGAGCTGGATCACCCTCAGGGAATCACGCCACAAGGCTGTAGTGCCCTAACTGACGCTCCCTAGCAATGCAGATAATATGCCTCATTCGGGACTCCATGAACAACCGCTCATTTGACACAAAGTCAAACCAGCAGCACCTAAGGATTCTTTGAAGAGACACAGTTCCAAAGGAGTCCAGTCTTTGTCTCAGGTCACAGAATAGCATCCATGTCTCGGAACCATATAGCAAGAAAGGAAGCACCAGGACTCTAAAGACTTGGACTTTCGTCCTTTTGCAAAGATATTGGGAGAACCACACACACCTTTTCAGCAAACTCATGACAATTCCCAATCCGTCTACTGAAATCATAGGAAGAGTCACCAGAGACATGAATGTCGCTGCTGAAGTAAGTAAACGTCTCAACAAGGTTGACTTTCTCTCCACAGACAGACAAACTGCTGATGGCTCTGCCAAAGAGGTAATTAAAGGCCTGGATCTTGCTTTTTATCCAGGACACTTGTAAGCACAGACACTCAGAGTGCAAACACAAATACTGGCAGTTTCTTTGCAGCCTTTGTCAATTTTTATAAAACATTCAACTCAGTTGATTGAGCTGCTCTGTTAGAGACTTTGCAGGATCTCCACAAAGTTGCTGGAAATCATGGCCGGCCAGTACACTGGTACTGTGAGTGCTATAAACTGTGGAGGCAGAACTTCTGTGTTTTTCACAGTTGATTCTGAGGTTAATCAGGGGTTTGTTCTTGTTCCTACTCTGTTCAATGCTTGCATGGACTGGGTGTTGGGCAAGGTCATGGGGTCCAGACGGCTGTGGGGCACATATTGGTGAAGAAAGATTCACTGATTTTAACTTTGCTGACAATACTGTGATCTTTGCGGAGTCAATAGAGGTCCTGAACGGGGCTCTCGAGAGACTGAGCAAGGAGTCTGAGTGTTGTTCACAAGTGACAGAAAAAGGGAGTGTGAGATACACAAGTAGGCTGGAGTGGAAGCAGCTGTAATGGTTCATGGTGGTAAAGACAAAACTCTTGGTTTACTGGTTAATCTACATCTCTGTCCACAGCTAAAGTCATAAACTGTGGGTAATGACCGAAAGATTGAGATTGCAAGTACAAGCAGCAGAATTAACCTTTCTTCATAGGGTGGCTGGGCTGACACTCAGTAACAGAGTGAGAAGTTCAGCAATTCAGAAGAGTCTCAGAATAGAGTTATTGCTCCACTATTTGAGCAATGTCATAAGGAAGCCCCCCCCCCACCAGCACCCGACATGTCCCACTGAGCACAGACCCAGAACATGCTGGAGGGACTGTAATTCTTGGCTAGCTTGGGAACTCTTGAGAATTCCCCAGGAAGTGTTAGAACCCACAGCTGAGGACAGGGAAGTCTGGACTGACCTGCTTGGCCTGCTGCCTTCGTGATCCCCTCCATTAGAAGTGTTTGAGAAAGCAAAGCGAGATACATAATATTTAACAGATAAATGCAGCTATATAGTTTAAATAATATCTGTGATATGCATAATACCACTATAGTAGATTCTGCCCAGACATGAATGATTTTAGGCTGAGCCAAACATTACGTACTAGTATCAAAGCACTTTCCACTATCAATGGAAACACTGGAATGGAGTGCTCACACTGGAAATCTATCTGAAGAGAATTATACATACTAAAATATTCATTTACTATCTAAAAAGAGCATATGAAACCAATATTTTTTTCATTTTGGTCTAATTTCTACCAATTTTGTAGGCACTGTTGCAGAGAACACATATGCAACCAAGCATTTTGTCCAAACAGGAGCTGAGCTGCTTTTGCCTCAATTTGGCGCAGCACCTGAATTGCTTTAAAAATGCATTTATATATATATATATATATCTCAACTTTTACTTTTTAAGAGACTATGACACATTGGATTTCTAAAATCTTACAATCAATTCTACCATTAGATTTTGATGCATTTTTTGAAACTCTGATGATGGAAAGTACATACAGGTGTATTTGAGGTGAAAAATACAAACTAATTTAACTTGCAAGTAGATTCATGGGACTTTTGCCCACTGAGCAAAAGCAACTATGCATTGGTTGAAAATATGACTAGGCAATGACTTCCTTGGTTCACTTGGTCATATTATGCAACTTTCAGGTTATAAAACGTAAAATGATCCAAAATTCCTTCTAAATGTGTCCTAAGATGTTTTGCAAAATCAACTTTTAAAAGCTACAGATAAGAATAAATACATTTATGAATCCCAAGTTTTTGCATTACTCTGACATTTCTATCTGTACAATCCAACATGTAGTCCACATGCAGTCTGTAGTGTGGGTTTTACTTTGGCTGTTATGATTTCCTTAAACATTTCCTGCATTTTTATATATTTTGACTTTTTTAGTCATGGAACATCTTCAAAGTATGACATTCTTATGACTCATGTAATGTTCCTTATGGCAGTGTTTCCCAACCTCGGTCCTGGGGGCACACTGTGGCTGCAGGTTTTTCTTCCAATCAGCTTCTGTTTTTAATTGGACTACTGGGCTAATTAAGTAATGTGTTATTTCCCAAGTTCTGTGTTTTGGGAACAATATAGAAATTAGAAAACTAAGTTTGGTAATATATATATATATATTATATACACACATACATACAGTATATTAAAATGTATCAAGCAGTTACAGTGCATCCGGAAAGTATTCACAGCGCATCACTTGTTCCACATTTTGTTATGTTACAGCCTTATTCCAAAATAGATTAAATTCATTTTTTTCCTCAGAATTATACACATAATACCCCATAATAACAACATGAAAAAAGATTACTTGTGGTTTTTGCAAATTTATTAAAAATAAAAAAATTGAGAAAGCACATGTACATAAGTATTCACAGCCTTTGCCATGAAGCTCAAAATTGAGCTCAGGTGCATCCTATTTCCCCTGATCATCCTTGAGATATTTTTGCAGCTTAACTGGAGTCCACCTGTGGTAAATTCAGTTTATTGGACATGATTTGGAAAGGCACACACCTGTCTATATAAGGTCCCAAAGTTGACAGTTCATGTCAGAGCACAAACCAAGCATAAAGTTAAAGGAATTGTCTGTAGCCCTCCGAGACAGGATTGTCTCGAGGCACAAATCTGGGGAAGGTTACAGAAAAATTTCTGCTGCTTTGAAAGTCCCAATGAGCACAGTGGCCTCCATCATCCATAAGTGGAAGAAGTTCGAAACCACCAGGACTCTTCCTACAGCTGGCTGGCCATCTAAACTGAGCGACCGGGGAAGAAGGGCCTTAGTCAGGGAGGTGACCAAGAACCCAATGGTCACTCTGTCAGAGCTCCAGAGATCCTCTGTGGAGAGAGGAGAACCTTCCAGAAGGACAACCATCTCTGCAGCAATCCACCAATCAGGCCTGTATGGTAGAGTGGCCAGACAGAAGCCACTCCTTAGTAAAAGGCACATGGCAGCCTGCCTGGAGTTTGCCAAAAGACACCTGAAGGACTCTCAGACCATGAGAAACAAAATTCTCTGGTCTGATGAGACAAAGATTGAACTCTTTGGTGTGAATGCCAGGCGTCACGTTTGGAGGAAACCAGGCACCGCTCATCAACAGGCCAATACCATCCCTACAGTGAAGCATGGTGGTGGTAGCATCATGCTGTGGGGATGTTTTTCAGCGGCAGGAACTGGGAGACCAGTCAAGATAAAGGGAAAGATGACTGCAGCAATGTACAGAGACATCCTGGATGAAAACCTGCTCCAGAGCGCTCTTGACCTCAGACTGGGGCGACGGTTCATCTTTCAGCAGGACAACGACCCTAAGCACACAGCCAAGATATCAAAGGAGTGGCTTCAGGACAACTCTGTGAATGTCCTTGAGTGGCCCAGCCAGAGCCCAGACTTGAATCCGATTGAACATCTCTGGAGAGATCTTAAAATGGCTGTGCACCGATGCTTCCCATCCAACCTGATAGAGCATGAGAGGTGCTGCAAAGAGGAATGGGCGAAACTGGCCAAGGATAGGTGTGCCAAGCTTGTGGCATCATATTCAAAAAGACTTGAGGCTGTAATTGCTGCCAAAGGTGCATCGACAAAGTATTGAGCAAAGGCTGTGAATACTTATGTACATGTGATTTCTCACTTTTTTATTTTTAATAAATTTGCAAAAACCTCAAGTAAACTTTTTTCACATTGTCATTATGGGGTGTTGTGTGTAGAATTCTGAGGAAAAAAATGAATTTTATCCATTTTGGAATAAGGCTGTAACATAACAAAATGTGGAAAAAGTGATGTGCTGTGAATAGTTTCTGGATGCACTGTATAAGGGAATAATGTATTTTTTTTCGTTAACAATATTTTCATCTTGATTTTCATTCTACTTTTTTATGTGTTCTAATTGTTTAATTAGAATATTATTTACAAATTAGTGGGTCTGATGCTAAAGTAGTTGCAGCCTTTGATTATTCAGTGTTGTTTGCCAGTACGTCTGCTCTGCTTATTTTTCATTGTTATTAATAAGATACAATGAAGGGGACAAACTGCACAGAGAAAGGGCAAAATATAATGAAATCAACAAAAGAGAGTTAAGCATTTAAATCTATAACAAAAGCAGAAATATTTCTAAATGTCTTATAAATGTAGGTGTTATCACTGATTAGGAATCTGGTTGGAACAAAAACCTGCAGCCACAGTGTGCCCCCAGGACCGAGGTTGGGAAACATTGTCTCATGGGATACACATTGCATTGTGGCAGCAGAGCCGGTGCTAAGTTAAAAGCTAAGAGACTAGCAAGAAAGTGGTGATATAAGCCTTCGGTGCCTTCTGTGATCCTGAGAAATGTGAACTCACTACCAAATAAGATTGACGAACTGGCTGCACTGGTGAAAAATGTCAGGACCTACAGAGAATGCAGTTTGTTGTGTTTTAGTGAAACGTGGCTAACAACTAACATCCCAGATGCTAACGTGGAGCTACCCGGGTTTAGCACAGTTAGAGTGGACAGAGACACAAATACTTGCGGGAAGCGGAAAGGAGGAGGACTCGCTCTCTATGTGAATACAAGGCGGTGCAACTCTGGACATGTAAATGTCAAACTCTCCACTTGCTACAGGGACATCGAACTGTTGGCCGTAAGTCTGCGCCCCTATTACTTGCCCAGAGAGTTTGGACACGCCATTGTTGTTATTGTTTACATCCCTCCTCGGGTGGACATGGAGATAGCAGGTGACATTATCCATTCCACTGTTGCCAAACTACAAACACAGCACCCCGAAGCGCTTGTGCCAATCGCCGGAGATTTTAACCATGTGACACTGGACAAAACATTACTTGCCTTTTCCCAGTATGTAGATTGTAACACCCGGGGAAATAGGACTATTGACCTACTGTATGCAAACGTTAAAGACATACAGTGACACCCCGCTGCCTGCGCTTGGGAAAGCAGATCATAACCTGGTTCTGCTTCAGCCTCACTACAAACCAAGAGTGAGGGAGCTACCTACAACCACACGCTCATTCAGGAAATGGTCCCCTGAGGCAGAGCATGCTCTGAGAGACTGCTTTGGAACTACAGACTGGGATATCCTGCAGGGGTCACATAGTGAGAACACTGAGGAGGTTGTTGACTGCACTACTGACTACATCAACTTCTGTATGGACATTGTAGTTCCACTAAGAACAGTACGCTGCTATGCTAACAACAAGCCATGGATTACAAGTGACATCAAGAGCCTTATAAACCAGAAGAAAAGGGCTTTAAAAAGCGGTGATCAGCATGAGCTCAAGCGCGTGCAGAAGGAACCTCCAAGTCCAGCTCAGGGCGGCAAAGGAGCAGTACAGGAGAAAGCTGGAGCAGAAGCTGCAGAATAACAGCATGAAGGAAGTGTGGGATGGGATGAAGATCATCACTGGCTGCAGCTCGAAGTGGGGTGCCACCATCGAGAGAGACATGGAAACCAGATGAACAACTTCTTTAACAGGTATTACCACCCTAACCCACTCTCACCTCGGAGTACTGCACCCTCCACCCATCCTTCTGCTGATACCAGCATAGGAGAGACATTCCCACCGACATTTACAGCAGCCCAGGGGAGCAGAGAGCTGAGGAGACTTCATGCCAGTAAAGCAGTGGGTCCAGATGGAGTATAGCCACGACTGCTGAAGGTCTGTGCGTTGGAGCTGGGTAGCCCTCTACAGCGCATCTTCAACCTGAGTCTGGAACAGGGGAGAGTCCCGAGGCTTTGGAAAACATCTTGCATCACCCTAGTCCCAAAGGTATAATATCCTAGTGAGCTGAATGACTTCCGGCCTGTCGCTCTGACGTCACGTTATGAAGACCATGGAGTGGCTGCTGCTTCACCACCTGAGGCCAAAGGTCCGCCACGCCCTTGACCCTCAGCAGTTCGCATACCAGGAGAAGGTGGGAGCGGAGGATGAGGACAGAGGCAGTGGTGCTTTAAGAATTATGTTTCTGGACTTCTCTAGCGACTTCAACACCATCCAACCTCTGCTCATTAGGGACAAGCTGACAGAGTTGGGAGTAAATTCATACCTGATGGCATGGATCGTTGACTATCTTACAGACAGACCTCAGTATGTGTGTCTTGGGAACTGCAGGTCTGACATTGTGGTCAGCAACACAGGAGCACCGCAGGGGACAGCACTTACTCAGGTCCTGTTCAGCCTATATACATCGGACTTCCAATACAACTCGGGAGTCCTGTCACGTGCAAAGGTTCGCTGATGACACTGCTATCGTAGCCTGCAACAGGAGTGGGCAGGAGGAGGAGTATAGGAACCTAATCAAGGACTTTGTTAAATGGTGCGACTCAAACCACCTACAACTGAACACCAGTAAAACCAAGGAGCTGGTGGTGGATTTTAGGAGGCCCAGGCCCCTCATGGACCCCGTGATCATCAGAGGTGACCGTGTGCAGAGGGTGCAGACCTATAAATATCTGGGAGTGCAGCTGGATGATAAATTGGGCTGGACTGCCAATACTAATGCTCTGTGCAAGAGAGGACAGAGCCGACTATACTTCCTTAGAAGGCTGGCGTCTTTCAACATCTGCAATAAGATGCTGCAGATGTTCTATCAGACGGTTGTGGTGAGCGCAGTCTTCTATGCGGTGGTGTGCTGGGGAGGCAGCATAAAGAAGAGGGACGCCTCATGTCTGGACAAACTGGTGAGGAAGGTAGGCTCTATTGTAGAAACGGAGCTGGACAGTTTGACATCCATGGTAGAGTGACGGGTGGTGAGCAGGCTCCTGTCAATCATGGAGAATCCACTGCATCCACTGAAGAGTACCATCTCCAGGCAGAGGAGCAGCTTCAGCGACAGAGACAGACTGCTGTCACTGTCCTGCTCCACTGACAGACTGACGAGATCGTTCTTCCCCCACACTATGCGACTGTTCAATTCCACCCAGGGGGGTAAACATTAACATTATACAAAGTTATTGTCTGTTATACCTGCATTTTATCACTCATTAATTTAATATTGTTTTTTATCAGTATGCTGCTGCTGGAGTATGTGAATTTCCCCTTGGGATTAATAAAGTATCTATCTATCTAGCAGACATTGACTTTGAAGCCAAAAATTTTCTTAAGTATTGTACCAAATCTTGAGAATGTATACATACTGTAAAACAACATATCCACTCATTTTCAGAAAAATAGTGAGATTTTGCCTTTTTAAATGAAGCCCAGCTGTGTTCTTCAACTCCTTGCCAGTCTCATTTCATGGCAACTGCAAACTTCCACAGAGCATTGTTTCCTGTAGCTTATTTTGTGAATGCTGCAATTGGTGTTTCAGCTGAGAGTTGAGCATGTAGCTTGAACTAGATGCCACATGATTATCTATCTAGCTATCCAGAGATGTTTGCACCTCACCAACCAATTTCTTAAAAAACATTTTATATACTACATTCATATATGTCTTTAATGATCATGACTGCTTCAAAGATTCAGTTCCCAGACTTGCCAACTTCAGTATCACAAATTAGCCTTGATTCAGTTTAATTTTATCTATGGTGAATTGTTTTGCTAGGAAATTATTAAGCCAACAGTGTAATGACTGCATTATTTTAGCAGCCCTGTTAATAGCATTCAGTGATAGGCTAAGCTATAGAAGATTCATTCTTGCCTTTGTACGTGCACATTCAATTTTTATTTTATGATTTTCCGCTGCTTGAAACCATGTATTCAGTGCTTCATGTTGGAATTTCTGTATGTGTAAGTCTTTGGGGTGATGGGCAAGAAAGATCTGTAAAACACTGAAATACTGTATAGCACATCTAGAGTATAGTATTAAAATATTAAAAAGAAAAGCAAACTGTTCCTTTACAGTTGAAAATCATTGAATTGTCTCAGAATAAGAATTTTGTTACACATATTCATATTATACTTAAACAGTAACATCTGGCCTGATAGTTCCATTTATCATAAAGTGGTAAATGACTTAGCACCAAAACCCCTGTGCCAGTCCTTTACTGAGCCTATTTTTGACTAGCATACAGTGTAATCACAAAATTTGAAATATAGGTAACACTATAGAGAGAGGGAGAGAGGTTTGGAGCACAACGGATACAGTGCATTACCGTACCCACTATAAGAACACCTTTTATGTATAGGACCCCCAAATGGAATGATATACAGTAACTACAAATATACAAAACTCCACCATCAATTCCAATTTAAATCAAGCCTGATTCCACTTAAGATCTGTTAAGTTTGCTAGGTATACACATACTAGGCAAATTAATTTTACTGTCTAGGTATATAGAAGATCAAATGTTTGAGTCTTTCCCAACTGTTTGCTTAAGTCAGTGCGTGACAGTAGCTGAAAATGTTTTGTGCAGCCAATTTGGTCTAAGCCAGATAGAAGTATCTTCCCTTTTCCTAATGAATATGGGTCCTGTAAGCGTTCTCATTCCCTCTTGCATTCTCTGACATATTAAAAGGTGTTCCTATATGCGTAATTATTTATACATTAGTATAGATTTCTGCCCACACAGCATGCTTCTATATATAAATCAAGAAATATTTAGCCCTTTTATTTGAATGGCTTTTTGTTTTGTCTTCATTTGCGTATAGTGGTTTTACTTGCAGTGAGAGTTTTATTTTGTTATAATTTTTACAAAAAAATAATCATAAATTAAACCTAACCTAATTGATCATATGATAGAACTCACTTATCTCACTCCAAGCAAACCCTGATAAGGAGCTACGAGTATGAATCAGAAATTCAAACCTTGCACTGTAAAACAAATTAAACCCATGAACAAAGTTAAAATCCAAAAACAATAAAATTACACAATCTTGCTGTTAAAATAACAGTTCCTGATATGAAAAATTTTCCATACCAGGAAAAGAACTACACAATGAATACTGCTTGTACTGATAAATAATATAGAGGAAACTTGATGGAAGCATTAAAAATGGTCTCTTAATTAAAAAACAGTATTTGTTTTATAGTTATTACCATTTATTTATTTATTATTTAGTTTCAACACAATACAGTAAAACATTCTGAAATTATATTGTATACATACATATGTGTGTGTATATATATATACACACACACATATTATATATATATATATATATATATATACACACAT